>JADBJO010007607.1:32500-45000 GCA_016801955.1 Conus betulinus | reverse complement strand
ACACGATGGGGAATGGAGTGGGTAGGTGCCTGTAAAAGAAAAGTGAAAAAAAAAAGTGGAAAGACGTTTTACTTTTTGTGGTCTTCGGAAGCGATGTGGAGATGGAAATGGACGTGGGGAGGGGGGGGGGGGGGGGGGGGGGGAGAGCAGGGGAAGTAAGATTAAGATATAATGCAGAAATATGGATGGAGAGTTGACAGACGTGGGAACAGGAATCGGGTGAGCAAAAATATATTACCATTACTGTTGTTGAAGGAGGGAAGATACATGAAGCGTTAGCTTTAAGAAGAAACAAAAAATTAATGGGGAGGGGGGGGGGGGGGGGGGTGGGAGTGAAAGGAGAATTTGGGAGAGATTAGGGGAAACGATAATCTCAGTCCAGAACTCTGTGCGAAAATGGAATGCAAAAGACAACACACACACACACACACACACACACACACACACCGAGGGAATGTAGAAGACGACTGCTGAAGAACAGACACTGAAATGGACTTCATGATGTTGTTGCTGTTATTATTGTGATTTTTGGTTGCCATTTGTCCGTCCACTTTGTTTGATTTGTTTGTGTTTGGCCTCTTTATTCGTGGCTTGCTTTTTTAAAAACACTTCTCCCTTTTTTTTTCTTTTTTTTTTTCCTTGTCGGCAATTCTAACAATAGAGACATTAGTGCATGGCTCTCTCGTCATTTTTTTATAACAGTTTGTTCGCTGTCGTTTTGTTTTATCGTTCGATGGATGGGTTTGTGTACTTTTGTTTGGCTTTTTTTTCTAATACTCCTAGGTGATGGAAAATAAGTGCGTAATACACATGTGCATAGCTTGAAAAAGATTGTTTTCGTCGTTCAAGATTATTCATCGTGCATTGTTGTTATTTCTTGCTCAAACAGTGGCTGAACTATTTTGAAAGACAATAAAAACTCTTTTCTCAGAATATTATGTTGACTTGGATGCTGATCCGTTTAGTCAGAACTATTGTAATTTCTATGGATCTTTCTACATGTAAATTTCGCAAAAAAAAAGTCTTTTTAAATGTCACACGATAAGTCAACGCTTATTTGTTTAAACCATTTTCCAATCATTACGTTATTTCTTTATTCCTTGTTCAAACAAGGAATGAAAACCAGACACACACACACACACACACACACACACACACACACACACACACACACACACACACTACAGTGATGTGTAATGGCTTGTCCGTTATTATGTGAAACACGAAAGTGGATGTCAACATTACGCAGTATTTTGACGATTTGAATATCATCTTTTGATTAGTGTGGATAGTTCTGCCTAATGTTGACGTTGAGCTCGCTCCCATGGTGACGAGAGAGATGAAGTTAAACAATAAATTCTCTGTGTGTGTGTGTGTGTGTGTGTGTGTGTGTGTGTGTGTGTGTGTGGTGCGCGCGCGCGCGGTGTGTGTGTGTGTGTGCGCGCGAGCGCGCGCGCGTGTGAGTGTGTGTGAGTGTGTGTGTCTCAGAGAGAGAGAGAGAGAGAGAGAGAGAGAGAGAGAGAGAGAGAGATGATGGGAATGGGGAGACGCTTGCTCCAGTGTGAAGATTCAAAGAGGTAAAAGATCAGGAGCAGAATTTCCACCATTCACCTGTTGGGATAGAATCAGTGGGTAATATATATATATGTGTGTGTGTGTGTGTGTGTGTGTGTGTGTGTGTGTGAGTTTGCACACGCGCGCGCGCGCGCACGCACACGCACACACACACACACACACACACACACACACACATGCAAACACAGACACGAATGCATGCACACATAATTGTGTACGTGCGCATGGAAGCACCAGACTGAAATATAAAACACGAAACAAAAAAATCATGTCGCCTTTATTCATACGCAGATTTCATAAACAGGATGTTGTGTTCTTTATATGGCATTGTGTTCTTCACATCGGCAGTTTAAGAGGGAAAATAAAAAGCAGCACGGCATCAGTGACCATCATCGAAGTAGGACTGAAGTTGTGTCTGTACCAATCACGATCAGCGCTGTATCATTCTCATCAGTCATACATACTGGCCATGTTCAGTATAGCGCTCTACCTTATTAATACCATGCCTAAGTTCGCTTTCGCCATCATTCCTTTTCATAGTGACCTATTTCCATCTTCATCGACCTACGATTTTGGAAGAAAGAAATGGCAAACGTGCCATTCATCTCCTCTCTCTCTCTCTCTCTCTCTCTTTTCACACACACACACACACATACACACACACGCGCGCGCGCGCACGCACACCTAAACCTTGTGTCCAGGTTACTTAGAAAGATTCAGACTTAATAACACGTAGTGGTAAGGACGTCTACACCCCAATTTTAGTTATTTCTTGAGAACTCAAACAGTTATCAAGAAATGTTCTTTTTTAATGTATCTTTAACTGGTTTTTTGACCTTGAGGTATTTTACCAAGGTTGAGTTCAAAGTATCAAGGTCTAGGTCAAAGCATGGCTTTTTCAGAAGATATTCCAAAGACGTATGCACAGGTGTAAACTGTGTCAACAGTGGAAACAAACAATCGCACACACACACACACACACACACACACACACACACACACTCACTCACTCACTCACTCACTCACTCACTCACTCACTCACTCACTCACTCACTCACGCGCGCACACACACACACACACACACACACACACACACACACACACACACACGCGCGCGCGGAGCTACACATAAACACACAAACATATCCACCGACATGCAAAAAGGCTTCCCCTATTGTACTCTTTCATATATATAAAAATATATATGCACACACACGCGCGCGCGCGTGTGTGTGTGTGTGTGTGTGTGTGTGTGTGTGTGTGTGTTGTAGACATGTAAAAACAAATCCTTAAAAAAATATTTTACAAAATACAGCACCACGTTTCACCATTGAAGTTACGTATCATCACAAATTCGTCATGATTTTGATCGAGAACTCTCACAATATATACATGAATTATGTACAAAACATGACAGGGACACGATGCGTTTTGACACAATCATTAAATCAGTCGCCATATTTAATCCCTTCCAGGCTCCGCACTCGCGATCGAAACGAACGTCAAATTTGAACTATACGTTTGTACATATAAAACCGCGCGCACGCGCGCGTGTATGTGTGTGTGTGTGTGTGTGTGTGTGTGTGTGTGTGGTGTGTGTGTGTGTGTGTGTGTGTGGTGTGTGGTGTGTGTGTGTGTGTGTGTGGTGTGTGTGTGTGTGTGTGTGTGTGTGTGAGTGCGTGGGTGCGTGCGTAGGTGTGTGTGTGTGTGTGTGTGTGTGTGTGTGTGTGTATGTGTTTGAGTTTGTGTGTGTGTGTGTGTGTGTGTGTGTGTGTGTGTGTGTGCGTGCGTGCGTGTGTGTGTGTGTGTGTGTGTGTGTGTGTGTGTGTGTGTGTGTGTGTGTGTGTGTGAGTGCGTGGTGCGTGCGTACGAATGTGTGTGAGTGTGTGTGTGTGTGTGTGTGTGTGTGTGTGTGTGTGTGTGTGTGTGTGTTTGAGTTTGAATTTTCGATCTCTCATCTCAATACGCGCAGATGTAATAGTACGCATAACGAAGGGTCACACACGCATGTTAATCAAAGATCTAGTTTTCGTCAGATTTCGGTGAGTTTTTACGCCCGGCATGCCTCAGGATACTTGGACAGAAGACCACCTGCAAGGCGCCCCCACCCCCACCCCACCCAAACGCACACACACACACACACACACACACACACACACACACACACACACACACACAACCTCACACTCACTTCCCCTTTGCTCCAACAGACGTCCTGATGGACACCAAATATAGCAACAACCCGATCGCGCATCAGTGAGGATAGAACCTGTTAAGGCACTCTTCCTGCCCAATGAAAGTTCGTGGGATAAGGACTGAATGAATGTCAATGCTGCACGGTCATTATTCAGTCCATCGGTTAAAAACATTTTTTGAACGTTGAACTGGAATGTAACTTACTGAATGAACAATACCGGTACAGTCTTCACGGGCATGTTTACCAGACTCTTCACCGGGGGACACCAATCCACCGTATGTCCATGAGGTCAAGTCACAACGACAGTTCGGCACGTTCTGTCAGACTACTGTTTCCAAAAAGACCCAGAGGGTCCACTGTCGACCTGGTTCGCAGGGACCACGACACAGAAGACTTTGGGGACACAGTGTTGAGTCTCCGCCGAGAACTGACCCACTTTGTCAGAGCTGTCAGCATGCCTGTTTGGAGCCGGTGACGGAGGAGTATTAAAAGAGCGTGATGTCATTGATTGGAGGAATTGCCTGAAATTGTCTCGGTTTTTTTTTTTCTCTCTCTCTCGATTCTCTCACAGCAAACGCGATTCAGATTTATTTTGACAGAGCGTATACAACAATGAAAGATAGGAGAGAGAAAAAAACAACTGAAACAACAAAACAAAAACCCAAACCAAAACAAACAACAACAAAACCGAAAAAGTGAATGGAGTGCAAAGAATCAATAACGGCTGACTTTGATTTGTACGAACGAACTTGTCTGTGTGTATGTTTATGTCATATTGTGTGTGGGCGTGCGCGAGCGCGTGCATGTGTGTGTGTGTGTGTGTGTGTGTGTGTGTGTGTGTGTGTGTGTGTGTGCGCACACACCAGTCCACCGTATGTCCATGTGGTCAAGTCACAACGACAGTTCGGCACGTTCTGCCAGACTACTGTCTCCGCCAAGACCCAGAGGGTCCACTGTCGACCTGGTTCGCAGGGACCACACACAGAAGACTTTGGGGACACAGTGTTGAGTCTCTGCCGTGTACTGACCCACTTTGTCAGAGCTGTCAGCATGTCTGTTTGGAGCCGGTGACGGAGGAGTATTCCGGAAAGTGATGTCACTGGTTGGAAGAATCGCCTGAAATTGCCTGGTTCTTTTTCGATTCTCTCACAGCAAACGAAATTCAGAGTCGCGTTGACAAAATATGTACAACAATAAACGATTAGAAGGAGACCAACAGCAGCAACAACAACAAAAAAGAATTTTTGATGTGAGTGGAGTGCAAAGAATCAATGATAACAGCTATGTTTGGTTTGTGCGAACATACTTGTCCGAGTGCATGTTTATGTAACATTGAGTGTGTGCACGCGCGCGCGTGTGTATGTATGTGTGTGTGCGCGCGCGCGCACGCATGCACGCTGGTGTGTCAATATGTGAGTGCATGTATGCGTGCTTGTGTGCGCGCATGCGCGCGTTTGTGTGTGTGTGTGTGTGTGTGTGTGTGTGTGTGTGTGTGTGTGTGTGTGTGTGTGTGTGTGTGTGTGTAATGCGCGTGTTGAAATGAATGACAACAATATAGAAAAAAAAAAAAAAAAAAACAGCACCAGGTAAAAACGAAAACAGGATGCATTCCATCAACCTTTCGTTTTTATAATCAGCGAGGAGTTAAAAAAAAAATCAAATAAAAAGAAAAAGAAAAAGAAAACGAAAACCCCACCGGAAACGAGACATCTCCCTGTCACCACTACGCTTCACTTGGTGGTGAAATAGATGACCAGGAAGAAGACGAGGCAGAAGAAGAGCAGGGCGAGCAGGGCGCCGACCAGGAAGAGCACCGTGGACACCCTGCCCAGGCGGCTGGCCCTCTTCTGGTTGTCCAGCCGGAACTGCACGTCGCTCTGCTCCATGTAGTGAATAGCCGGCAGGCAGCAGAAGAACACGAAGTACAGGCAGTTGCAGAACCACACGGCGTCATGCAGGCGGTGGTTGAGGCGGTTGTAAGGGTTGGGCAGGACGGCGGCGGTGGAGGAGGAGGTGGACGGGATCTGGTGCGAGTGTTTTCTTGCTGGGAAAGAGGGACGAGTCGTACAGAGCGTGTGGCTGCTGCTGGTGCAGGTTCTGCGCGCCTTCCACGTCCAGTTCCACGAACACGTCGTCTCTGGTGGAGTCCACAGAGGTTGAGTTGTTGTTCCCGCCGCTGATGGACCTGGACGCCGCGAAGTTCTGGCGTTTGGCTCCGGCGCTCGTTTGCCGGGAAAGGCGCCGTGGTTTACCTGGAGCCATGGGCACAGGAACCTGACCCTCGGCGTCAGCATTGCTGGCGTTCGTGGGATGGCCCAAAGCCGCTTCGGAACTGTTCGCCCCGAATGCCATGGCGACTTCCCGGCTGTGCCTGGGCTGTTCTTGGCTCGTACCTGGAGATCCTGGGTCCGGCATGCCCTCGTGTTTGGACTCTTGTAAAGAGAGTTTACCGAAATGGGTGGAATGTCCGAACACGTCCACTTCGCCTTCTTGCGCGCTGATCAGCTGGTGTGTGTTGGAAGTGGACGCTGTCGTGATGGCGGCGTGGCTGTCGCCGCCGTCGTCGCTGCTGGAAGTGCGGAAGCGGTTGTTGTAGGACTGGTGGCGGGAGAAGCTGGCTCCATGGTGGCTGGACATCTTGTCGGGGAATGCTCCACATGCACCAAACTGAAACACAAACAAAGACGCAATGCACAAACCAACCAACCAACCAATAAACAAACAGGTAATAAATAAGCAAACAAATAAACTAGCTAGAACTCTCGCATGTGCGTTAACCTCCAATTTTTTAATTCCACACAGAGTAAGGAAATCGTAGGGTCTGACTGTAAAAGAACGTTACTTCGCGGGTCATTTTTTTTTTAACTTGATATGAAAAAAAAAAACTGTATTGTTCACATTTATATTCCTAGAAACTTACAATATTCAATGAAACACATTCCTTCATTGACAGTTATTAGTTCGGAACCAGTACCTTGACAGTGCTCATGTTCGGAGGAAAACTTGTGTGATAATCTTGCTGAACAAATACGGGATCCGCCCTTTAGTCTGGATACGCTTTTTTTTTTTTTTATCTGGACCCGCCCTTTGACATGGATCCGGGTTTTTTTTTTTTCTAGATCCGTCCTTTTAGATGGATCCTCCTTTTTAAAAAAAAAATCCGAATCCGCTTTTTATTCTGGACCTACCCTTTGATCTGGATTCGCCCTTTGATCCGGATCCGCCTTTTGATCTGGATTTGCCTTTGATCTGGATCCGCGTTTGATCTGGATCCGCCCTCTGAGAGTCAAACCGTATCCAAAATAATAAATTTGTTCCTATGCCACATTCGGTTTTTCCAAGAAAGTTCGTTAAAACTGGTTCTGCAGTTTTCACAGTAAACTTAAACTGCTTTTCTTGGAGCTATGTACAGTCGGATCTCTGAATGTTCATTTCGAAACAACAGCACAAACGCACACATTCACACATGCATTCTCTCTCTCTCTCTCTCTCTCTCTCTCTCATCGTTCGCGAAGCGATACGAAAACAATTTCTGCGGACACGTAACCAACAGGGAACTTGGACGTGTAGTTTTAAGCTTTAGAACCCCTGTTAAAGTTCTTCAAGGAAAGGGACGAAGTAACGCCCTACTTGTTGACTTGTTCCGAACAACTCCGAACTGACAGAATCTTTGCAACGCAGCCCATAAATAACCCGAAGGTATCCTTCCAGAGGTGGGTTGCCCGAAACTGCTAAACCGGTTTTTTTTTATTGTTGTGTTGTTGTTGTTGTTGTGTGTTTTCAAAGCAGGGTTTCTTATTTTGCCTAGGTCCTGTGACATGTGCTCTCATTTACATGTTTTGATTTTATTTCATTTCGGCTTTTTGTGTGTGTGTGTGTGTGTGGCGGGGGGGGGGGGGGGGGGGGCTGTATGCACTATATGCACTTGGTCGCATGCACATCCGGTATCCCTTCGCAGTGATCTCCGGGAGTGGGAGAATACAGGGGGTTCTGACATCTCCCCCTCATCCTGTACCCCCCCCCCCCAAACTCCACCACCACCATCCGCCCCCCCCCACCTCCCTTCCGCAGAGGGGTGGCGCAGGAAGACCTGCATCTAACCTTTTACCCAAGCAATTAAAACAACCACCAAAACGAGCAGAGACTTGCTGTTTAGCACCTAGGCTAATGAAGTTTGTAGACTTTGGTGGAGAATGGCAAGTCTACACGACTCTTTCCTCATCAAGTCGCGCTGATGGAAAGGGAAGATGAAAAGTGGGTGTGTGGATGGGATGAGATGGGGGATGGGGATGGAGGTCTAGACGGGGAGGGAGTGTGGAGGGAAAGGAGAGGTGAGTGAGGAAGGAGGGGGTGGGGGGTGGGGCAGAGACGGAGAAAAAGGCGAACCGTGACTAATTTGTGGCCCCAGGGCTTGAGCTGCATTCGTAAATCGCGAGAATGCCTGGTTACTTTCCGCGAGATGATGACGAAGAACTCTTCAAAGAAACGACAAATAGGCTGATTTCCTTGGCTTTTCGAGGGCTGTGGCGGGTAGATTTGGTGAAAGATGGCTGTTTACCAAACAAAATATCTTTGTTTCTAAATCTATACTTTATGAATGTGACACTTTCGCAAGAGAGGTATGAAATGGCAACGTCAGTCATTCACACATCTGGTTCGCGACGCAGCGCACAGTGAGAAACTCGTGTTGCCCTCAAACGCAGTCTCAGCTCCTTCATTGCCAATGCAGTGAAACAGCCCGTTCAATACACCCCTCTGAAACTTACCCCGGGGTAAGTCTGGGCTAGCCTGCTTTTAAACCCCCCGGGGGTCTTTTTAGGACTAGCTAGAAATTATCCCCACCCCCCACCCCCAGTTGGAACTTATCCCCCTGGGGGTTTAGAGTCTCTTGAGTACCTGTGTACCTTATCTTGTACAATGCAGATGACTAGTGGTCAGTGCCACTGACCACTGGTCATTATGACGTAAATCGGAGATTTTAACTATTTAACAGCTAATTAGTGTTTCCCGAGTGCTTGTGTACCTTGTACAATGTAGATTACTTGTGGTCAGTGCCACTGACTACTGGTTATTATGACGCAAATCGGAAATTTTACTATTTCACAGCTAATTATAGTCTCCTGAGTACCTACGTACCTTGTACAATGCAGACGAATTGGGGGGGAGGGGGGGGGGCGATATCAGTTCTAACTAGAGGGGGTAAGTTCCAGCTAGTCCTGGAATGACCCGGGAGTGAAAGCATGCTAGCCCAGATTTACCCCGGGGTAAGTTTCAGAGGGGGGGGGGGGGGGGGGGGGTGGGGGGGGGGGGGGGGGGGGGGGGGGGGGGGGGGGGTAAGAATGGGTCTGTTACACCGGACCACTACTCCGCCATCTTTGTCCCGCATGAAAGGCGCAGCTCCAAAACACAACCGTTACAATGCTAGCTAATTGAATGAACCTTCACCGGGAGAGGTCGCGAGGAATCGTAACCATTCGCTACACCTGCCGAAGATCTTGCTTTCTTAGTCTACAAAAAACGCAGCCTTTGAGTGACTGTCGGTGAATTTGCTTGCAAGACACACCCAGCTTTTGTTGGCATGATGAATACATTCCACTTCATTCCGTTGGCACGCATCCAGAGTACACACACACGCACGCACGCACGCACGCACACGCACACACACACACACACACACACACACACACACACATCTGCCATCTTAATGTGTGCAAAAGCTGACTTTCAAGTCAAGTCAAGTCAAGTAAACTTTTTTATCTCAATTTGAGAAATTAATTTGTGGTCACACACATTCGCAGCAAATAAACATAATTTAGCCACATTACCCATTTTCTCACATATGACATACATTCATATAGAGGAATTTGGATTTCAATTAAACATCTTCTCGGTTCATGAAATCAATGGACAGGGGAATAAAACTTTGTTTAAATCTGACACTTCTGCATTTAACCGATCGATATCTTCGTCCTGACTGAAAATATATACTTCTGATCCAACCGAAATTGAATTTCAAAGATAGCTGGCCGTTTGCCTTTCAAGATGAAATGAAAATCTTCCTGATTTCAAACCTTTTTTTTTTTTTTTGGTCTCCAACTTCCTTAAATACCTTAGACGAATCAATCTAAAGATGCATTAAGTTGTACGTTGCGCTTATACCACACAGTCAAACTGTTGGCTGCTTGGGTGATGATAACGAGACAGTATCTCTCCAAAGCCGCTTTGTGGCATGTTACTAGCAGGTGATAGACATTTGCTCAAATAATCTTTCCATCAAAACCGTGTGCTGCAAACTGTTTGTAAGTCCGGTTATATTTGCGGTTTTCTCAGATCTACAAGTTCTGGTCAAAATATATGGGAGCAATGATGAATGGTTGAATTTGCGTACGTATTATCATTTAATCATATTGTAACTTTTTTTTTAGGATGGGCAGAGAGTTTAATGATAAAAGTTTGTATTTTCTTATTCATGAGAGAGAGAGAGAGAGAGAGAGAGAGAGAGAGAGAGAGAGAGAGTGTGTGTGTGTGTGTGTGTGTGTGCGCGCGCGAGTGTGTGTGTGTGTGTGTGTGTGTGTGTGTGTGTGTGTGTGTGTGTGTGTGTGTGTGTGTGCGTGTGTGTGTGTGTGTGTTTGCGTACATGTGTGTATGTGTGTGTGTGTGTGTGTGTGTGTGTGTGTGCGTGTGTGTGTGTGTGTGTGTGTGTGTGTGTGTATCATTTGCTATATATGACTGTTATTCAAGTAACGTAGGTCTATACATGACTTACTGTTCAAGTTACACTGAACTATGTGAACATACAGTTTATGCTTTATTAAGTGTATACGTGACAAACAATTCAAGCTACTGTTACGCCTATATATGACGTAGAATTGAAGTAACTGGAGGCCTGTATATGACTTAGAACTGAAGTTACTGTAAGTCTATTTATGACTGACAGGTGGAGTTACTTTATCTCCATACAGTTCAAGTAACGATAGGTCTATATATGACTTACAGATAAAGTTACTGTGTCCCCATACATCATTTATAATTAAAGCTGCGGTTGGTCTTTCTATAAATTACAATTCAAGTTCACTCTGTGTGTGTGTGTGTGTGTGTGTGTGTGTGTGTGTGTGTGTGTGTGTGTGTGTGTGTGTGTGTGTACCTGTGAACGCGCGCGCGTACATGTCTGATTGTGTTTGTGTAATTTTGTATTGGAATTTTTGAATTCTTTTTTATCATTGTTATTCTTATTACTGTTGTTACTGTTATTATTATAATGTTGCTATACTCTTCATTGTTTCTGCCATTATTAATATGTGCAGTCTGTTTAGTTGAATGTTGTAGAATAGCAAGGACAGATTGGAAGAACAGGCATTGCCTAAAATCTCTATCCTTGAGTAAAAAAGTTTTTGAGTCTTGAGTCTTGAGTCTCTCTCTCTCTCTCTTGTGCAGACTAACATTTGTTTGAAAAAGAAAAAAAAAGCGAGGGGGGGGGGGGGGGGGGGGGGGGGGGATGAAGGAACGAAAAAAGAGAATGAAAAATCGGGGGCAAGTATCGTATGAATATAAAATCCTTCACTAACAGTATATGGGGACCATTGTAACCCATCTTGAAGACAGAACCATTCCTGTCGCCTGCCCCCCCCCCCCCCCCCCTCTCCCCCAGGCCTTTCGTCCGCTGAATCGAACTCTCGCTATAATGTATATGTATGTATGTATGTATGTATGTATGTATGCATGTATGTATGTAGGTATGTATGTATACATGTATGTATGTGTATGTGTTATGTATGTTTGTATGTATGTATGTATGTATGTTGTGTGTATGTGTGTGTCTCTAGATAGATAAGATAGAAAGATAGATAGATAGAAAGACAGATTTACAGATAGATAGATAACGTACAATTCAGATTACTGAAGGACTGAATATGACTTACAATTTAAGTTACGGTAGGTCTATTCATGACCTACGGTTCAATTTATAGTAGGTACGTACGACTTACAGTTAAAAAATTACAGTATGTCTAATACTATATACCACTTACAGTTAAAAAATTACAGTATGTCTAATACTATGTACCACTTACAGTTAAAAAATTACAGTATGTCTATACTATATACCACTTACAGTTCAAATTACAGTACGTCTAATACTATATACCACTTACAGTTCAAAAATTACAGTACGTCTAATACTATATACCACTTACAGTTAAAAAATTACAGTATGTCTAATACTATGTACCACTTACAGTTAAAAAATTACAGTATGTCTAATACTATGTACCACTTACAGTTAAAAATTTACAGTATGTCTAATACTATATACCACTTACAGTTCAAATTACAGTACGTCTAATACTATATACCACTTACAGTTAAAAAATTACAGTACGTCTAATACTATATACCACTTACAGTTAAAAAATTACAGTATGTCTAATACTATGTACCACTTACAGTTAAAAAATTACAGTATGTCTAATACTATGTACCACTTACAGTTCAAAAATTACAGTATGTCTAATACTATGTACCACTTACAGTTCAAAAATTACAGTACGTCTAATACTATATACCACTTACAGTTAAAAAATACAGTATGTCTAATACTATATACCACTTACAGTTCAAGTTACGATAAGCCTTTATGTACCTGAAAGTTACAGTAGGCCTACATATGATTTCCAGTTTAGACGGTTGACCTTTGACTTACAATTCAAGTTACAGTAGATCTTTATATGAC
>JADBJO010007607.1:20000-27500 GCA_016801955.1 Conus betulinus | reverse complement strand
ATACATGCCTCCGTTTGGCACGAAACAAAACTGATGGGGATTAAAAACACACAAATAGAGAAAACTGAATTATAAGCATATCTAAATACAACTTTTAAGTATGCAGTCACAGTTCCAGAGAGATATGACAACAGGAAGGACACACACACACACACACACACACACACACACACACACGCCCGATCACACACACACACACACACACACACACACTCACACTCACACACACACACACACACACATTCAAGCAAACAGCGGCAAAAGAGGGTTTTTGTTGTTGTTATTGCTGTTGTTGGTTTTAATCCAATTTAGTGTTTTAATCCAAACACAGGAAAAAAAATACAAACACACGCAAAGTACCATAAAAGAGAGTATTATACGCATATTCAAACACTGGGCTATTTGTAATTCACTGACATTCAACACACTCACATAGTCCAACCAATAACGATCTTCCAGGGCAAGGCAGCGCGTAGCCTGTGTACACACGTTTAAAACTAACCGTTCTAGTTCAGTTCGATCGTGACCTTTCTTTTTTCAAAGATGTAGCTCCAGATGTAATTTAATTCACCTGTAAACTCTCACGGAGAGTGTTAGTGGAGCATTGATTACATACATGAGTTCCTTCCCCTTCCACCCCGTCTTCTCCTCCCTCCGCCACTCTTCTGTCACAAAGTCATCTTTAACTGCTATATCACCTGAGGTGGTTAGCCCTACCCGCTATATCACCTACGGTGGTTATCTCCACCTGCTATATCACCTAAGGTGTTATTCAGACTTGCTATATCACCTAAGGTGTTAGTCGGACTTGCTATATCACCTAAGGTGTTAGTCGGACTTGCTATATCACCTAAGGTGTTAGTCGGACTTGCTATATCACCTAAGGTGTTAGTCGGACTTGCTATATCACCTAAGGTGTTATTCAGACTTGCTATATCACCTAAGGTGTTAGTCGGACTTGCTATATCACCTAAGGTGTTAGTCGGACTTGCTATATCACCTAAGGTGTTAGTCGGACTTGCTATATCACCTACGGTCGATACGCACGTTAAAACCCGTATGGAACCCAAATAACGGGACACGGAAGATGTCCGAATCCAATCAAAAGAAAGGAAACATTAATTAAAGGACGCAGCCTCTGCGCGCTGACATCATATTCTAACAAATGAAAAATTTGCGTAATCTCACACCGACACAATTTCAGTTTGAATGGATATGGTTAAAATCGTTCGGCGTTGCATCTTTTTTTTTTTGGTATCTGAACAAAAGCAAACACTTACGAACGTTTACGTGTCAAAGAGAAACTGATGAAAATTTGAGCAGACACGTAAGCAACTCTCTCTCTCTCTCTCTCACACACACACACACACACACACACACACACACAGTACGAACAGAATATCCTGCCTCGGAGTTCTATCCGTGTGCGCATTTCAGTCTAAATGATATGTATATGTCGGTAAATCCGGAACAGTAGTGTTAATTGGAACACCATGTGACCCCCGCGCTTGGTAGCTTTTATTAACTGCACTTCTTGCTGTATCGCTTTTTTGACTATTGCCATTCTACTGGTCAGTAGTACCTTTTCGTCTTCAGGAGACAAGTTACAAAAGCGAGAACACAAGTTGAACACACACTTCTGAAACACACATGCACTATGTATTAAACTCTCAAAAGACTAAATCTTTCTTTTTTTTAAAATAGGGGAGGGGGGAATGTTGAAGGGGGGGGGGGGGGGGGGGGGGGAATCGCCTTCACAACCAAACACACACACACACACACACACACACACACACACACACACACACACAGAGCTATTTTGTCCTCCTTCAGGAGTGTCAAACTGTGGTTTGGGGCAACAAGAATTAAGATTGTTGGCTGCAATAATGCACTTGTATGTTAAACAATTCTTTCATTTCTCTTGAGAAGCCTTCGTTCTGCATACGGTGCAACCTTCTCTCCCCTAATTCTATGTAGAGTCAGTGGGATGCCATACTGTTGACAGTATTCCTCCAGCTCAGTCAGGTGTTCGTCAAGGTCTGGGTATCTGTTGATTGCGTTCTGGTCAGTTCTGCAATGTCATGAGTCCATCATGTTTTTCTCTCTTCCTCTCTGTATCACCCTACTTGAAAAGAGCTCTTACTGTTGACTTTACCACGAGTATTGTATCTTGATTCCTGACCAAACGAACGTAGTTTTCTGTTCTTAGCTGTTGTCAACAGATTGTCTTACAATCTGAAAGGCTGTTTTATGGTTTTTGGAACACTTGTTTATTGGTGATAAGACAAAACACACACACACACACACACACACACACACACACACACACACACCACACACACACACACGGCACGGCACGAACATTAGAGCGCATGCATGCTCGCACGCACACAAAAGGCCTCCAACCTCCTCCCTCCCTCCACCCCCCCCCCCCCCCCACACACACACACACACATACGAAAACACATTCAGTGCATTCCTTTCAATTCAGTGGTCTAAGTCCTTACCTCACGCTATAGTCCACTGGCCTCTACACTTCATTCCTAACTGCATTTGACCATACTGTGTCACCGGGCCCATGACCTGAGTATCAGAGCTTCTGTACATAGGAGGCCTTTAGGAGGTGGACGGGAAGGGAAGAGAAGGTTGGAGGGAAGGAGAGTATGGAGCGCAGAGATGCCTGGGGAGGAGGTAGGGATAGGGGACCCCCAAAATCTATACCCTCATTTTCATTTTTTTCGGTTAATTCCCGATTCTTCCTTCACGTCGCTCATGCAGTCTATTCCCCTCGCCCTTCACATGGTGACCCCACGGCCCCGGGCCACGCCCCCGCCACAGGGCCAGGGTGTCTCCCGCGGGGCGGGACCACAGGCGCTGGAGGTGCACCCAGACCTTGCGCGCGTGCACCAGGCAGTATTCGTTGTCGGGGTCCAGAACTCGCCGGTGGTAGCCGAACGTCAGGGTGTGGGACAGGCGCGCGCATATGGTCAGCGGGAGGAGGTCCAGCTCCGCCGGGTTCAGAGTCAGCTGTTTGGGGGGGGGGGGGGGGGAGGGAGGCAGAAGGGGAATATGGTGAGTTCGTGGCGTGACTGAAGGAAGAAAAGAAAAGGGCGCATGGAGGAGGAAAAGGTCAGGAAGAAAGAAAGAATGAAGAAATACTTACAGACAGATAGATGGACAGGAAAGAAAACACACACACACACACACACACACACACTCACACACACACACACACAGTGCGCTGCCTTGAGGAAGATCACACATAGGTCAAAATATTGAAGCAATAATAGATGTTTGTTGTTTTTCTTTCTGCAAATGTGTGTGTGTGTGTGTGTGTGTGTGTGTGTGTGTGTGTGTGTGTGTGTGCGCGTGTGTGTGCGTCCGTGCGTGCGTGAGGAAGAAAGAGAGAGAGAGAGAGAGAGATAGAGAGAAAGAGATTTACAACAAACACACAAAAAAAAAAGAAAAAAGAAAAGTAAAAAGGATGGTCAACGAGAAAAAGTCTTCGGTCAGGATTTTGCTTTAACCTAGCGTGACAAAACCATACCCCTCATTTCCCCTACACACCCTCCCCCCTCCCTCTCACCTCTGACAGATACCCCGCCAGCGCATGCCCCGCCATCTCATCGGGGTCCAGCTCAGGCGAGCACTGCAAGATCAGGTAGGCCATGGCGACGGCGATCTCGACAAGCATGAAGGTTTTAGTGGAGTCCCCGAAGTCCAGGATCCCACAGACGCGATGGACCGAGGACGAGGATGGTGTCGGATCACCATCACCATCGATCTCCACCGGCTCCACCAAGATGTTGTGGTCGTTGAAGTCGCTGTGGATCAACCCTGCGGCCGTGAACAGACGGGAGAAATTGCTGTTACATCACATCAAGGAGCAGGAAAAGAAAGGGGAAGTCAAGGAGGGGGGGGGGGGGGGAGGTGGAAGCGGTGGCGGAAGCAGGGTAACGTGAGGGGATGGGAGGAGGGGGGGGGGGGGTAAGTTCTGGAAATTGCGTATTTAGTTAATGTCTTTTTTTTTCGGGGGAAAAAAACGAAAAAGTTTTTCTGTCATTCATTATCATTTTTGTTTAATGGTATTTAACATCAAGGGCAGCATGTGGTCAGTGGATTGTACTGAGATGACGTCACTCCGCGCCAGGAGGAGTTAGATTGTCCTTTTCATTAGTTTCAAAGTGAAGTGACTGCGGGCGGTAATTGAAACAAACAGAAAAGAAAAAAAATAAGTTAACCACCCTCACCCTCCCCACCTCCACTTCCACAACATCCCCATTTCGCGCTCACACACACACACACACTCTCTCTCTCTCTCTCTCTCATACACACACACAAAACACACAGAGAGAGAGAGAGAGAGAGAGAGAGAGTATACTCAAAAATGCCTAATGACAAGAAAGAAATGCTACTTCTAACAACCGGTGGCCAGTTGAAATCATGCCACAGTAAACTCCATTCGTGTCACAGCGGTGAACAGCGCATGAACATTCTTTACTACTGGGGATATATGCAACAATCGCGCGCGCACACACACACACACACACACACAGAGGTCTACATCCTTTCAGCTCAGTGTGCAGTTCACTCAGCCGTTCCGCGAACAAGGGAAAGAACTCGTGACTGCTTGTCGAGCTACACACAGCCCACTGCCAGATCGTGTACTGCATTCAGTTCTCACTCTCACACAAACACACACAAAGATTAAAAGATTTCAATTCTGTGAATCCTTTTGGAGCATGGAGGACTTGAAAAAAAAATCAAACAAATGTTAATGAAACAAATCAAACACCCCAAAAGTTAACGCACTGAATAGCCTACTAAGTTTTAGAATCTTCGCTAAATTTAGCAACACTTTATCTTTTTACCACCACCGAGCAAACGACAGTAGTTAAATATGGACTTCATACATGTAATTTTCTGGGTATAAACTGATTTCTAATGTCGTTACATTTGATGCATTTCATTAAAAAATGGAATTCATCACCATGGTCATTTTGGTCGCAGTCCCAACAGAATCTTTCATCGTGAGATATTCTAAATCGTCAGCCAATTTCTATCATGACTCTATGATTACCACAGCGAAACCGAATTTGTGGGCATATATAAATATCAGGCAACATTTCAATATATTTTTCACGGCATAATTCTGTTTTAAAACTATATAAAAATAAACACCTATTACTAGATTCTAAAGCATCATTCCAAGCACGTATATATTTATTATGCAATGAATTACGAACATTTCTATAAAGGCTGAACAAACAAAAATTTTGTGTATCTCCCCAGAACAGTCGAATCCCGTTTCTAGTACGCTATTCCGTATACACGTTAACCACATAGATGTAAAACACTGATCTCTATATAAATCATATAATATCTTATACAATCTAGACGAATATTTGTTTTCTGGAGAAAGTGATGATGACCAGAATTTCATTATTCCTGCATATATTTGAATCTCTCTCTCTCTCTCTCTCTGTGCGTGCTCGCGCGCGACGTGTGTGTGTGCGCGCGGGGTCGTCTCTCTCTTTTCCTCAGGAGGAGAAAGGGAAGTCCAGAGGATAAAATGTTGTACTAGGTGACCATTCTCTCCTGGAACTCAGATGCCTGCAAATAGGCACCGCCGACTGTTATCCGATCAGCAGTTAACTCTGAAACACTCTTTATTTAATGTTTCGTTTTTAGGCTGTTTTCATGCTAGAAGTGAAGTGTGCGAACCTGCGTTTTCACGACAGAAAGAGTAATTTCGGACGTTGGAACTACTTAAATCGCGCGCATGGAAAACGTTATCATGGGAAAAGTGAGTATGGAATCCGCAATAATGGGAAATGTGATGCACTAAGGTTGGCGCGTGTATATGCCAACATTAACATTTCTCGGAGGGAAAGTGGGGGGGGGGGGGGGGGGGGGGGGGCTTGGAATCGGGGGGTCAAGAATTTTTTTTTTTTTTTGACTCGAGTTCAATTGTCTCGCCAACAATAGGGACAGTACTTACAGAGCAATTTCTTTGTCAACCGAATACAACGGAAACGCGTACATTCTATACATTTAAAAAAAAAAAAAAGAGAGATTTACAGACAGACACTGAAAGACAGAGAAAGAGACACAGAGAAAAACAGAGAGAGAGAGAGAGAGAGAGACAGACAGACAGACAGACAGAGTCACAGTACAACCCCCCCCCCCCTTCCACCCCCCCCATCCCACCCCCACCCCCTCCCAAAAAATCTGGAAACTACAGGCACAAAACTGATCGAAAGACGGAATACAACCTACAATAAAAATTCCCCCACCCACCTTTTTCCTCCAGTCTCCTCCTCCCACATAGGGAGGGTACGGGGTTACATGCATGGTAGTACGGAGTGGTGGTGGTCGTCGTCACTATTTATATCTGTAAGTGATAAGAAAACAAACAACAAACAAACAAGAAACGTACCAGTCTGCAGTCGTCCATCTTCACTTTGCAGCACCCGACTTTCGAAGGCATCAATCACCTCGGTGACGACACTGACCATTTTGGCGTCATCAATGTAGCACGTGAGACGACGGAGAGACGGCACGTTCTGCATGTTCCAATTCACCAGCAGCTCGGGGAACTGGCTGTCGTCGACGTCCTGCAGATGACGTCATCCAATACAAAGCTTACAGACCTTATTAACGATGATAAATACCCTATATACACTCAAAATATACTATAGGATCTCACTAGCATCCCTGTGGGACAGCGCGTGCGCACGTGCCCGCACACACACCCGAGCTCGCGCGCGCACACACACACACACGCATACACTTATGCACAGACATGCGCATGCCACATACCCCCGCTCGCCCCCCCCCCCCCCCCCCCCCCCCCCCCCCATCTTCCTTACAGGCACAGATCGCAAAGGCATACCACACATACAATTATACCCCCACCCTTCTTTCCCCGACCCTTCTATCTCTGCTCTCTCCCCCCTCCGCCCTTGCTCCCCCCCCCCCTCTCCCCCCCCTCTCTCTCTCTCTCTCTCTCTCCCCTCTCGCACGCACTCACTGTCACGAACATGCGCGCGCGCAAGTGTCTGCACGTGCACAACATTATCAGTGTTTACATTTTTTTTCAGTGGCAGTAACAGAAGATAGTCTATGAAGGGAAAGAAACTCAACGAATAATTCAGAAATCGTCTTTTCCTTTAGCAAATTACTTTCTCTTTCTTAAATTTAAAAAAAAAAAAAAAAAAAAACCCTAAGTGGATTTTACCCACACCTTGAGCACACGGTCCAGCTGCGCGGCATACTGGCCGATCTGGAAGCTAAGGTCAGAGGTCAAGGGAACGGAAGCCAGGATGGTGCCAGGCAGGTACTCCATCAGACGGATCAGAAAGATTTCTGACCGCTTCCTCTCTTCAACCCCTTCTGTGGAACAGGATACGCATGCATGGGACTTTTTTTTTTTTTGATAGATAGCGTACGGCTGACTATGAACTGAGAAAATAATAAAAGTAACCAATCACCAATTCA
>JADBJO010007607.1:7500-12500 GCA_016801955.1 Conus betulinus | reverse complement strand
GTGAGTAAATTCACCTACCTTGGCAGCACACTGTTCCAGAACGTCACCATCGACGATGAAGTGAGCATCAGAATTGCTAAACTCAAGTGCAACCTTTGGCAGACTACACACCAATGTTTGGAATAGAAGAGGAATCAGTCTAGAGACCAAGCTGAAGGTGTACAGAGCAGTTGTTCTCCCCACACTCCCTCCAGGCATGTGAAACGTGGACAGTGTACCAACGGCATGCCAAGAAGCTGAATCATGTCCACACAACTTGCCTCAGAAGATTGTTAAACATAAAGTGGCAGGACAAAATCCCAGACACAGAGGTACTCGACCAAGCAGGCCTGCCGAGCATCCATACCCATCCTGATGCTGTCTCAGCTTCGATGGGCAGGTCATGTAGCTCGCACGCCACACACACCGGCTACCCAAGAGACTCAATCTACGGTGAGCTACAACAAGGAAAGCGTCCCTATGGAGATCAGAAGAAACGCTTCAAAGACACTCTCAAAACATCCTGAAAAGCGTTGAACATCAACCCTGACACATGGGAACAAACTGCTATGGATCGAGCTAGATGGCGCCACTCTATCCACAAAGGTGCCTGTTTTATGTGAAGAAAGGAGGACAGCTGCAGCGCAACAAAAGAGACAGGCAAGGAAAGCCCGTGCCAGCAAGCAAGAGAGGGTCTCCCACATTGCCTTCCAAGCCCAAACACTCCCGTGCACGCATCCGCTTGATCATCCAACTGCGTATCAATAAATCATCCCCCCCGCCTCAACCCCAGGATGTCTGGACTGGTTCTCGTCGATTCGACAGACGAACAACAACACAGTTCGCCACTGTCTGTCTTCTCGAGTGGAACTTAAATGGAACCATTGATCTGTATACAGAAACGTCGCCTTTCCGTCCTTTCTTTAAAAAGTTCAAATTCCTACATAATCTTACATAATCGGGTTTTATTTAAGTATCATATCATCAAAACGTGTGTTCGCCATCAACCGAAGGAATGCTCGTAAAAAAAAGTCTGGATAAGCTCCACAAACTATTGAATCTAAACTTTGCAAAAATCCCGACAACTACTACCACACTTCATACTTATTATTATTTTTTTTCTTCTTCTCTTTACTTATTATCATTAAACTGTCTCTAACAAGGCTTTGTTTGTTTTAATCTTTCAGATTCAAATTTTTCTTTACCTACAAAATAGCAGTTATTTTATTTACAAACAAAAGTCATCAAAGAACCCTCAACGCGCGCGCGTGTGTACGTATATATAATTGTGCGTGCGTGCGTGCGTGCGTGCGTGCGTGCGTGCGTGTGGTGTGTGTGTGTGTGTGTGTGTGTGTGTGCGTGCGTGCTTGTGTGTGTGTGTGTGTGTGTGTGTGGTGTGTGTGTGTGTGTGTGTGTGTGTGTGTGTGTGTGTGTGTGTGTGCGTGTGTGTGCTTGCTAGGATTTTCATTTCTCTTTTACGAAATAACATTTTAGTGTGGTATTGCTGGCATGAAATATGGATGCATGGGGAACGACAGCATCAGTTTTCTATACCAAGCGTTTCTATCTGCTGGACCGAAAACCTTTTGTAAAACATCAGTATGTGTGAGTGAAGATGAGATCACATCGAGACGTTTATGTGTCTGACCCCTATCGGGTGCTGCTAAATGTATAGTTTCTAATACGTTTACGGTAATCCAAATCTCCTCTCTCTCTCTCATGCATACACACACACACACACACACCACACACACACACACAACACACACACACACATACACACAAACACACATATTCGTTACATAGTATTGAGTAAGATTTAGAGCAATCACACACACACACACACACACACACACACACACACACACACACACACACACTACACACACACACACACTTAAGCATACATACACACACCCTCGCACGCGTGCGTATGCGCACGCACCACACCACACACACACACACACACACACACACACACACACACACACACACAATACAGAGACAGACAATGAACCCACAATGGTCTAATGCCAGCGCGCAATGCGCGCCAGCACACACACACACACACACACACAACACACACACGCACACACACACTTTCTCTCTCTCTCGTCCTCCTCTCGTCTCTCTCGTTATATTCTTTGTACCAGAGTAAGATTTAGGCCAATTCAACAAACACAAACACACACACACACACACACACACACAAAAACAAAACATGCGCGCGCGCACACACAGCAGAGAGAGAGGAGAGATGGAGACGAGAGAGAGAGACAGAGACATGAGAGAGAACAGACAGACAGAGACAGAGGAAGGAGAGACAGAGACAGAGAGAGATAAAGAGCGAGACTGCGAGCTGAGAACGATAACAAAACGAAAGGCCACACAGTCCCCAATGAATGGATGTGAGTAGATGAATAGCTCGTTGAGACAAGATACTGTATCTCTACAAATGTACAAGTCCACGATATATGCATTTACTGACGTCCAATCACAGTTGTTTTTTGTTTTGTTTGTGTTTTTTAAGAGCGAGAGAGAGAGAGAGAGAGAGAGATGAGAGAGAGAGGCAGGACACCGACCTTCACCCCATGCGCGCACACACGCACCATATGTACATACCCTAGAGTCTTGCGGCCTTTTTAATTAACGCATTTTAAAAAAATTTGCCATTTACCGGAAAACAAGCCAAATTTAGATATGCCAGCTTGATACTCAAAACCCTTCATTTAAGCGAAACTTGACATACTTTATAATATCTCTCTCTAGATCTCCTCCCCCTCTCCTTCTCCTCTCTCTCTCCTCGCTCTCTCCTCTTCTCTCTCTCGTCTCTTCTAAAACATTTTGAAAATTCGATTTTTCGGGAAATTTGCATGAAAGATGTTGATCTCTCTTTTAGAAACGAACTTTTTAGAACGTCACTATTATTCCATAAATATGTTCGACGATTACACTGAATCTAAAAAAAAAAAAAAAAGGGAAATGTTATAACAACAAAAACCAATTCAAAAAAAAAAAAAAAAAAGGGGGGTGGGTGGGTGGTGGGGTGGGGGGCTGAAAAGCGGGGCAGAGATTACAAAAAAAAAACAGCACACAACGCACTCCTCTATGGCGTTTGTTAACCAGTTGGTAAATTCATTTTGCAGGTTAGCCAGTGTACACACACACACACACACCACACACACACACACACACACCGTACACACACGCATGCATGCACCCGCGCAACACGCACCCACACACACAACACACCACACACACATACATACATATTACCTCCAGGTCGTGCGTGAAGAAAGCAGTCTAACTCGACGATCGGGCATGCAATATTCTCAACCAACCATTCCGTGAAGGTTGATCACAATGGCCCCCTCCGCTTCCTTTCCCAGTCGTCCAAGCTGACTGCTGAAGCAAGCACCAGTGACCTGAATACAAAGAAAAACGCGCTTTGTGGCAATGATTAGAAAAGACCCAGCACACCAGTGAGAAACCACAAAGATGTGTGCATGTGTGTAATGTGTGCTTAAATGTGTGTGTGTGTGTGTGTGTGTGTGCAGATGGAGACGGCCAGCGATATTAGGGGACGGGGAGGGAACGGAAGAGCTGGGAGGAAGAGAACGGGAAATGCTGGCGGAAGAGGGAGGGGGGTGGGTAAGACTGGGGTATAGGAAGTAAAAAAAAAAAAAAAAAAAAAGAGGGGGGGGCTGTGGGTGGTGGGGGTGGGGGTGGGGTGAAAAGGGAGTTTCACATGATAACGTAAGCCTAATCTATATTAAGCTCGTTTTGCGTTTTAAGTGCTGCTCGCACTGCGCATGATGAGTTTCTCACGATAACATAGGGTATAATCTGGTATTATCATCTTGTTTCGTGTTTTGGAGTTGTGCTCGCATGCGCATGATCTTGCCAGTGGTGTGTTCCTCTTATGTGCGTGCTGCGTTTTTTAAACCCAAGGCACAATGCCGCCAGATCCACGTCTCTGTAATTAAGTTTGTTATAGGTTTCTGTGTGTATTTGAGTGCGCGTAGGTTTCTTTTTGTTGTTCTGTGCGTGTGCCTGTGTGTTGTGTATGCGTGCATGTGTTGTGGGTGTGTGTGTGCACCCGCGCCCCGCCCCCCCCCCCCCCCCCCCCCCCCCCCCCCCCCCCCCCCCCCCCCCCCACCCCCGTCCTCCCACCCCCCCCCCCCCCCCCCGTCCTCTCTCAGAGTTGGCCTCTGTGTCACGCTTGCCCATTAACTCTAAATGAGTCACATACTCTCTCTCTCTCCGTGCGCGCGCGCGCGCGCGCGCGCACACAACACACACACACACACACACACACACACCACACACATATATATATCCGATCCAGCGGACGAAAGGCCTAGGAGCAGGTGATTCATATAGATCTGCCTTCGAGAGGGATTGCGATAGTTTCCCTCATGCAACTACATTTCCCATTTACTTCATCTTCAATTTTTTTTTTTTCTCAATTTCAAATCTTTGCCAAGTCATTACTGTAATGATGGAAGAATTGTTAACCTGCACTTGTTTCCCACTACTTAATTGTTCAGCATTATATTGTTTTGGTCAATGAGTGGGTGATTGCATCTCTTAGGAGATCCAAGTAAAGGTTGTTCTGCACAATTCTTAGCCGCTGACAATGCTTGTGTTATTGAACAGCAGAGCTGACCACTCAGACTGTTCCATATCTTTTTGATCTCCCTTGCATCCTTAAATGGATCCCTCAAGCATAGGCTCAAAGATTGTCCCCTACATTTTATACTGTTTGCATAATGTTTTTAGTTTTCAGCAATTTTTTTCTCTCCACACTTTCGTTTTTGTTTTATTCTACTACCTTTCGCTGGCTGCTTTGGGGGTGCTGTTGGATTCTTTTTCGAACCCTTGGCGGTCAGAACACCACAGAATTTATGACCGTGTTGTGTCTCTACTTGACGCCAAGAGCACAGACACAATCAGCCATGTATCCCTGATGAGTCCGACACAGACACAATCAGCCATGTATCCCTGATGTCTCCCTGATG
>JADBJO010007607.1:0-2500 GCA_016801955.1 Conus betulinus | reverse complement strand
TTCCCCATTTTTCTGACGTTTCCCTCTGTTATTTACACTCGTTCCTACCTTCCCCTCTCCATTCTTATAAACTTTCCCCGACTATTCACATTTTTCCCCTTACAAATCCCCCCTTAACAAATCCCCCCCCCCCCCCCCCCCCCCTCCCCTTACTTTCCTCTGCTTTCTTGTAAGCTTTCCCATACCCTCCCACTGTCCCTGCTTTTTGCACCTTCGTCCTATTTTTCTGTATCTTTTCCTGCTTTTTTTCTTGTATACTTTCCACAGTTTTTAACCATTTTCATCACTTTTGGGCTAGAAGTTGCCTCTCTTATTTTCCACTTTTTGTCTGCTCTTCGCAACCTTTCGTTACTTTTCATACTTTTTCTTACTTCTTTTTCTTTTTCTTCAACACAGAATTTTTCTTCTTTTTCATGACCCTTCTCTCTATCCCTGTACTCTTCTTCATATATTTCGTTTTTTTGCTAGATAAATCTCTCCCTTCCTCCCCTCCTCTCTCCCCTAACTTTTTTTTTTTTTACCCCACACAAATGATGACTATAAAACCTGGCAGTCTGAACGGGGGAAGACAGCCACTTTGTGCAAACGCATGCAAAGTGCGTGTGTGTTTGTTGTGAGAGAATTCTGCATGCAGCTCAGCTTTTCGCTGCTAACGGACATGATCAAAAACGCTGCCTCACTCAAAATCGAATCGGCATGATGTAAAGACCCGGCACTGTTACGTCCCAAATTGTCGCACCTTCCCAAAGTGTCGTAACGACAATTTGGGATGACAGTCGATCCCCAAATTGTCGCACCTTGCCAAATTGTCGTAACGACAATTTGGGATGACAGTCGAGGACCAAATAGTGGCACCTTCCCAAATTGTCGTAACGACAATTTTTCGGACGACAGTCGAGGATCAAATTATCGTAGCTGCCCAAATTGCGTCCCAAATTATCGTAGCTGCCCAAATTGTTGCTGCGCAATTTGGGTCTACAATCAAGGACCAAATTGTTTGTTTTGACCAATTTGTCGTCGCCTTACAACTAAACAGACGGAAATCTGTCGCGTGTGTTATCTCTCTCTCTCTCTCTGGCTCTCTCTCTGATTATGTAATGTGTGTGGACAAAAACATGAGCACTTCAGGTCCAAATTGTCGGAACGACAATTTGGGATGTACGGTCTGACCCAAATTGTCGTTGCTACGACAATTTGGTCCTCGACTGTCATCCCAAAATGTCGTTACGACAATCTGGGAAGGTGCGACAATTTGGGACGTTACACGGCACTCCTCATAATACATGACCGTGATCTAAACCCATCGCGCTTACAAAAAGAAGAGATCCGATACTACGAAGCAAGCACGTGGTCACATGAGGTGATAGCTCGCGATGACTTCACTCCTGCTGTCGTCGGTGCGACATCTTTACCAGGGAAAGTCCTGCTTATGCTGGGGTCAGAACAGGCATCACTGAAACCATCGCTGAAATGATTCGGCAGCAGTGTCGGCGTCTTCTCTTGTCAGTTACTCAAGACCTAGCATTGACAAGACTCCTGTGGGCCGTTGGTGCCGGGACCGAGATTGGACGAACATAGTTGTGTCTGTATACTGGGTGGGTTGGAATGAGAAGCGTGGGCAAAATACCACGTGGGAAAGGTGGGAGATGTTCAAAGGACGAAAGAGCAGAAAAAAACGGAGACCACTTCCATTCTGACTTGTACCATCAGTTGTTACGTGCTACGAAACTTGTGTACTACATTTAACCATACACCTCTAAACGAAGTCACAAACGCTCTGAATCTATTTTCTTTCTTAATATGAAATTTCACACTGATATGAAATTTCACCACACACACACACATCACACACACAAACACACACACACACAGAGGAGAGAGAGAGAGAGAGGAGAGAGAGGAGAGAGAGAGAGAGAGAGAGAGATGTTCAACTGAAAAAGTACAACTAAATCTACTACCTTTTCTTCCCGATCGTAGCCGGCAAACCGACACAAGCAGTAAAAAAAAAAAGAAGTGAAAGAGTGAAAAGTATGTTATTTTTTAGAGCAGCTTTTCCCTGAACGGAGCCTTCCAAATGAACACACGTCCTTTGTTCACTTCGCGCCCTGTCCACCTTGGGGTCGGAGCTGCTGACCAGTCAGAGCAGTACAACACGCCACAAGACAGCCTATTTCGTCGCACAGTGTGGTCGAACCAATGCCGTGTGTCCGCCCTACATGCTTGAGCTGGTCGCTAACCGACGAGGTGGCTCAGCCTTTGCTTGTAATAGCGTGTCGTTTTTTCGGGTCAGATAACACGAGAGCTCGTACAGGCCTTTACAATTTGCGGCCGTTGATTCCCGTCATTACACGCAGTCGTATGCTTTAGCACGAGCTGACTGAACACACGTACACACGAATGCTCATACGCGCGTGCACACATAGCACACACACCGCGCGCGCGCATGCACAAATTATGTAAAACACAACACACACACACACACACAAATACACACAGAGAC
>JADBJO010007606.1:97500-109907 GCA_016801955.1 Conus betulinus | reverse complement strand
GGCTAAATTTGGTTGACATTATGCCAAGTTTTGTTAAAAAATCAGTGTCGTAGACTTTGTGTGCGTGCTAAATTTGGTTGACATCAGGGTTGTACACATTGTGTGTGCACCGCTGGTCAACATCAGTGTTGTAGACCTTTGTCTGCGTGCCACGTTTGTTTACAAGCAGTGCTGTAGACTTTGTGTGTGCAAACGTTTGGACAAAATCAGTATCGTACATTTGTGTGTGCCATGTTTGGTTGAAGTCAATGTCGTAGATCTTGTGTGTGCCAAGTTTGGTTTGAATCAGCATAGCCGGCAATGTTGCTGCCAGAGAGACACACAAACCAGAGCAACAGGCTGAAGGCTTTTCCGTTGGGAATTGCGTTCTGGGAAGGAAGAATGGCGAGGCAAAATGGGAATGGCGAGTGAATTCGGGGGCTACATTGTTCTACCTTTAAAAAGCGGGCAAGAATTGCGTGACCAGAGCTGTATTGTCTGCATAACTTTGTTTCATCTTCCTCCGTGTCAGAGTGAACTGTGTTTCTATGGCAAATTTCAAACATACCAAGCGCTGAATTTTCAAAGTTGTATGTCAGAAATTGACAAGCAAGTTTAATGCCATTGTTTCGTGGTGAAAATGATTAGTATCGAGGCGTGGAGGGCTCGTGTTGGTATTTTCAAACCTGTCAAGGCGAAGCAGCGGCAAATCTCGTGCAGCAAGATGGATGACAACACACTCGTACAAGGCAAGTGTGGGGGACATTGTTTTGCTCTACGCGTGCCTGGCTTGTTTTCTGGCTTTCGCCCTCGCAATGAAAACAAGCATGAAAACTGCCTTTTCTGACCCTGTTGACCAAAACCCTGTGTTGAAATTACCGGGATTTTCAACTGCAGTGTTAAATGACACAGCGTGGTGTTGACTCGTGTGACGTCATAGCCCGGTGGCAGCCATTCCGTGTTGTCCCTGATGGGTGTGGGGCTTGCTGTGGTGATAAACTGTGTCTTGGCAATGTGGCAAATCTGGCTCTCCGGAGATGTTTCTTTGAACCCAGGTCCGGTTACTCCCCCTGTAAGGAACACCCAGGATTCTCAGAACTCTGAAAATGCAGACAGAACTCTGCAAAAGATGACGCGCGCCTTTTGAGAAGATACTGGACGATCGTGTAGATAAAGTTATGAAGGCTATGGAGATTCAAGCAGACTCAATCAAGAGACTGGAGCAGTCAATGTCTGATCTATGTGAGAGCGTCAATCAGGTGAGAGAATTAGCGAAGGATAACCGAGCAGATATCCGCGAGATGGCTGAGCAGCAAGAAGAAATGTCAGAGACAATCCATAGCATGCAGCAAGAGATCGATCGTTTGGAGAGTTTCTCCAGACGCAACAACGTCAAGTTCTTTGGCCTACCTGAGTCTGGCAGTAGAAATGAAGACTGTGCCTCACTGATCAAGGACACTCTGAACACTTATTTCCCTCACGTGCAGTGGGATGATGACGTCGTGGAGAGGGGCTCACAGACTAGGTAGACCTAACCCCCGGAAACCCCCATCCCACGCCCCATTATTGCTCGTTTCCAGAAATGGGGGAACCTGATGACTTTGATGAGAGATCAGCAAGCAAGGAAGAAACAAAATGAAAGAGAAAGGCTTGACAGTGAGTCAGGATCTGACAAAACGACAGTCCCAGCAACTGAAAACTCTTAGAGATCAAGGGAAGATCGGTTTCTATGTTAGAGGCCAACTCAAAATTCGAGAAGATCAGCAGCGAAGGCTGAGTGAAACTGGAAAAACGGAATCCCCGACGACGCGGGTGGAGTCCCCCTCACGTCCAGCCAGTTACGTCAAGCATTCCAATGGTAGCAGCCAACCAACCAGCAACACAGGAAAAATGCAATGACGACACGAACGCGACTCCATGCAGCCCTCGCCGTGTGCAAAATGAGGACAACAAACGAGGGGCGAGCAGTCGACCCCAGACACGGTCAACTGTAACTTCCACCGAGCGACAGACAAACATACGCGATTCATGGAAAACGAAGGCCACGTGCGCAAAGACCAAAACGATCACACAAGCATAGGAAACAGGCCGAAGCCTAGCAGATACTGCACGCACACATAGCTCAGTAAACAGTGGGCAAAAGGTCAGAAACACGCACACAGCTTCTCATATTATGCCTACTCCTACTATTGAAGGCAGTGATAATGAAGTAGTAATCTCTCACGATGGAACTAATGGAGCTGACGAAGAGAACGATAGTACAAATACACACACAAAAATAAACACTACAAATATCATATCAAGTTCTCTTTCTTTTGTTTCTTGAACATAAATGGGCTGAGCGCCAAGTTGTGTGATCCTGATTTTGTTAATTATATTACTTCCCTTTGATGTCTGCTGTTTGCAGGAAACTTTTACCTTCAGTTCGTTTAATTTTGATGTTTACTTTAAAGATTTTCTTGTTTTCCACTCACCTGCAACCCAATTACCCAGGAAGGGTCGCGGATCAGGAGGGGTTGTTACTTTAGTGAAAAGAAAGTGGTCAAATTTTGTTAAACAGATTGAAACAAATGCTGATAATATTATTTGTTTGCAGCTTTGTGAAACATTGTTTGGCTGCGATAGTGACGTGTTATTTGTTAATATGTATAACCACCCAATAAATAGTGTCTTTTACAATGACAAGGATTTTGAATGTACTTTAGACAAATTAGAACAATTTTTGCTGACTTTTTATGAAGGAAGACAAAGAGTCTTTTTTTCTGGTTTGTGGGGATTTCAATGCTAGAATAGGAGAATGGGGGCTAGAAATTATGGATTTTTAGCTCAGTTAGAATCCACTCACAGTAGTCAGGCTCTTGAAAAAAGCTGTAAATCTGGTGACAGCGACGTTGAGGGCGGACTTCAACTTTTCACCGACACTCTGCTTGAAGCCGGTGAATGCATGAAACGCACAACTTGGCAAAAAACACGTGCAAGACCAAATGAAAACAAATGGTATGATGCTACGTGCCGCAATCTTAAAGGTATTGCAAGGCGAGCGCTGACACACTGCACGCGCACGAAAAAAAGGCAAAAGATAAGGTCAAGTATAAAAGTCAAAAGAAATATTTATAACGACACAATTAGAAATAAGAGAACGCAATACAAAAAAAAAAAAAGGGATACTCTGCTAAATAGTAGAAACAACAGTAGCAAATTTTGGTCTACAATTCGCAGTGTCAGTCACAAACCACGTAAAATAATCAACATTCCGATCTCCGTATGGAAACATCATTTTGAAACTATTTTTAGACAGGCTGGTGAGTCAGGCGAAACAAACGGGAATCCCCACGACACTCGGCTAGAATCTGAAGACCCCGTCTTGGTCCCAGATTTAGACCACCCAATCACAGACACTGAAGTTAAGCAAGCAATTAGAAAATCAAAATCAGGAAAAGCGTCAGGGTTAGACGATATTAGTAATGAGTTTTTAAAATCGTCTGTTCATTTAATTGCCCCCTTCTTAGTAAAATTGTTTAACAGAATCTACGATAACGGCTATTATCCTGTGAATGGTCACACTCAGTCATAGTTCCTCTATTCAAAAAAGGTGACTCTGCTAATCCAGGAAACTATCGGGGGATTTCACTACTGAGCTGCGTTAGTAAGGTGTTTACATCCATTCTAAACAAGCGACTCTACAAATGGCAGAACATGAAGAAAAAATTTTGTGAGGAACAAGCTGGTTTCCGTAAATCATATTCGACTATCGACCATATTTTCTCTCTAATTACAATGATCAATGCGTGTATTAACGAGAAACGCCAAAGTGGAAAACTATACATAGCTTTCATCGACTACATGAAAGCGTTCGATACAGTTAACCGAGAAAGTTTATGGAAAGTGCTAGAAAAAGTTAATACATCTACTAAAATGTTAAATATGCTGCAGGGAATATATAATCTGTTCGATCGTGCGTTAAATGGGGCTCTGACATATCAGAGTTCTTTGAATGCCCTGGCGGTCTGAAGCAAGGATGCTTGTTATCTCCCTTGATCTCTCCATACTTATAAACTGAAGTGGCAGGGCAGGAGAAGTGAATAGTAAAGGAAAACACGGCTTTCAATTTCTTCCTTCTTTAAGAGAAATTTTCCTCTTGCTTTTTGCGGATGATATCGCTTTAATTGCTTCTACACCTTCAGGTTTACAAAACCAAATAAACAATTTGCAGATAGCGTCTGATAAATTGGGTCTAAAAGTAAATCTGACGAAGACTAAAGTTATGATTTTTAGAAAAGGAGGTCATTTGTCCAAATATGAAAAATGGTACTATAAAGGAGAGCAAATTGAAGTGGTGAACAGCTACAAATATCTGGGTTTCATCTTGACTACTAAATTGTCTTTTGTAGCAGCGTTGGATGACTATTCAAGGAGAGCCAAATATAAAACAATAGAAATTATGAAAAACAATGTGGAATTGGGTAGGATGGATACAATTATCTTTTTTAAACTATTTGACACGATGGTGAAGCCAATGCTATTGTACGCTGCAGAAGTATGGGGTATTACACAATATAAAACTATCGAAGCGGTCCATCTGTTTGCCTGTAAAAAAACTGTTAAGTGTTAGCCCTAAAACACCAAATGCAATGGTCTACGGAGAGACTGGTCGCTATAGTCTTTATATAGACAGCACACTAAGAGCACTTAGCTATTGGTTTTCTTTACAACAGATGGAACTGAATAGAATACCCAAGCAAGCATATCTTTCATTGATTAACAGCCTTTTGAACAACACTGACGACAGAATGATAAAAAGTAATTGGGCATATGATATAAAACGTTGTCTTGATAGATATGGATTTTCTGAAGTGTGGTTAGAGGGGGGGGGTCGGAAATGTTAATATGTTTAAGAAGATTTTTAGGCAAAGGATGGTAGATTGTTTTCAGCAGGACTGGGTTAGCAAATTAAATTCAAGTGATCGCTTCAACACCTATTGTTCATTTAAGTCTCTTTTACAACCAGAACCGTATCTGACCTATTTAACGGTTAACAAATTTAAAATGTGTTCACCAAATTTCGTCTTGGGTTAAACGACCTGAATGTAAATAGCAGATACAAAGAAAATATCAAAGCATGTCCTTTTTGTAACCAACTTGAGACCGAACTCCACTTTCTATTAAGATGCAATGCTTATATGCCTTTCAGAGAAAAATACATACTGAAGCACAGACAATTTCAGAACGTGAACTCTATTGAACTAAAACAATTACTTGCAAACGAAAAAATGTGCATATTACAAGAGATATTGCTATGTACATTTATTATGCTTTGAAAAAGTGCGTGCGTGCGTGCGTGCGTGCGTGCGTGCGTGTGTGTGTGTGTGTGTGTGTGTGTGTGTGTGTGAACTGTTCCCACTGTAACCGCCACTTACTGCCGCCACTCCCCCCATTTTCTCCCTACTTACTCCAATCCTTCCCTCTCCCTTTCACTCCCTTGCCGCCTTTCCTACCGTCTTCTATAAGGACAAGACTGGTGCCAGCACTCATTTCTGAACAGTTCCACATAGGAAAGCAACAAGTAGCACACAACAATAACGTGTTTGAACAAAAAAAAACATTGACACATCATCCGCTAATATCTTATACGTGATGTAGGATATCCCCACAAACATAACTTGCTCTGAGAGCTTTCTCTTGTACTGTTTCTTTCTCAGATGTCAAATAACGTGTCCTGTCCGACTTGTGCCGTGTGTCTTATTTTCTCCGTGCCATTATCACATACCGCTACCCCGGCCTCATATACAGCGGCATGTTGCAAGAGTAGTCACGTCAGCTTTAGCGCCTGTAGGCCCGCTAAACTTTGTACATGCAACAAGGGGGTTGGGATGAAGTAGACTGGCGTACTGCTTGCTCCCAAGTTCATGTAATACGACCACCCCCACCCGCACCCTTCCGGTTTTTTTTTTTTTTTTTTTTTTTTTTTTCTAAAACTTTGTCATTTCTCTCTGAAATTCGTTTTCATTTATCTGTTGAACCTATCGTACCCCTTTAACTTACAGGTTTCATCGTTGTACCTCTCATGTAACATGTAGTTGGAAATGACGAGGAGGCTGGGCGCACTACCATTCGTTCCCAGTTCACCGCAGTATCCTTCTTTGAATCTTGGTTATTAGGATTTCCTACTGCATAGCTTTGATATGTTTTTTTTTTTCTCTCTCTCGTATACCCATAGTTCATGCTTATTCGCATTCTGATCGATATTACGATAGTCCCTTACCTCTTTTGGAATATACCTGCTCCAAAACTGGCTCTTCCCCACAAATGTTTTGTATTTTAAGTTATACCTTCTCTTTCCCTTTCACTTCCGTTCTATTTGGTTCTTCTCTTTCACGTCGTCCATTCTGTTTGGATCTTCTCTTCCGTTTTCACTTCCATTCTGTTTGGTTCTCTTTCGCTTTCACTTCCATTCTATTTGGTTCTCTTTCGCTTTCACTTCCATTCTATTTGGTTTTCTTTCGCTTTCACTTCCATTCTATTTTGTACTCAGCCATTAAGCAAAGTCTTCTTCACTGTCCGTGCAATATGTGCTGTGTTTCATTTTGGTTTCACTTTTCCGTAATCAGTTATCGTTCCTATTTTCGCCACGTGCTGCTCTTCGGTTAGTTTAGGTTTCTAGCCACGGCTTTTTTGCGTTGATTTGTTATTCCCCAACCAACTCCCGTCCACTTTTCTCATCCCCACATTTCTGATCCCTCTTTTTCTCCACTGCATGTAACAGTATGCTTTTACTATTTCCTGTGAATATGGCTCTTCTGTTCCTGCCATGTTTCAGTTCTCACACTCTCTCTCTCAACACCAGTCCGCCGTCTGGTGTCTTCTCTCCCATTGGCTGCTCTGAAGCCTGTTGTTGCTGGGGGGGGGGGGGGTTCTTATCCCCCCCCCCCCCCCCCCTCTTCCCATTGCGGTGTCATGTTCCCTGTTATCGCCCTTCAGCTAGGGGCGATAACCCTACCAGGTCCCTCTCCCGTTCCTGTACCTCCTGCTTTGCACGGAAATGAGAGATGGAATGGCTGCACTACTTCTTGCTCCTGTCTCCACTGTATACGACCCCCTCCCTCCGCCCCCCCCCCCCCCCCCCCTCTCTCTCTCTCTCTCTCTCTCTCTCTCTCTCTCTCTCTCTCTCTCTCTCTCTTTCTCAGTATGAATTATATGTGTTTGAAATAATGTATGCATGACAATGTCAGATTGTAAGACTAGGCTTTGGCCTAAAAATCTTCATCCTTGCGTATTAAAGATCAATCAATCAATCAATCAATCAATCTCTCTCTCTCCTCTCTCTCTCTCTCTCTCTCTCTTCTCTCTCTCTCTCTCTCTCTCTCTCTCTCCTCTCCCTCTCCCTCCCTCCCTCTCTGTCAGTAAACGCTTACATACACTCAAACAACAAGTCAAACCCGTTCATGACTTTGAACTACTATTCTCGACAGGCATGACTTTGTTCGGCTGTCATTAAGCTCTGGCAATTACAGTGGTACTTTCCCTTCAAATGCGCCTAAAACGTTTTTGGCTGTGGATTTCATTCTCTCTCTCTCTCTCTCTCTCTCTCTCTCTCTCTCTCTCTCTCTCTCTCTCTCTCTCTCTCTCTCTCTCTGTGTGTGTGTGTGTGTGTGTGTGTGTGTGTGTGTGTGTGTGTGTGTGTGTGTGTGTCAGTATAACACTATGTAAATCTGACAGTAAATGGTTTCAGTCAGTGAGTGTGTGTGTGTGGTGTGTGTGTGTGTGTGTGTGTGTGTGTGTGTGTGTGTGTGTGTGTGTGTGTGTGTGGCGCTGAGCGCGTACACAGACTCAAAAGTTGTTTTGTGAAATAGAAAAAAATATTATAAGGGGTATTGAATTTGTATTTGGTTGCAAAGTGAGACGTATGCAGGCGGAAATCTAAACAAATCTTAAATAAATGACAGCGAACCGCCGAGAAAAACGTGGACAAACGAGTCACAAGACAAAAGACGACTCGTTTCTACCTCTTAGGTCTTCTTCAGGCAAAACACAAACAAACAGGACAATGTTGATTCAACGATTGCCTACCTTAATTGCACCGAAGAGATCTAAGCTAAGTGAAAAAATTCGTTCAATTTCTTTGTCCTATTTGTTCGTGTCTTGCCTGAAGAATACCCAAGAGGTCGAAACACGTCGTGTTTTGTCTAACGACTCGTTTGTCCATGTTTCGCTTGGCGGTCACACTAATAAGATTTGTATTTTGGCCTTTTGATTGTTTATATTTATTCGATTAACTGAGTTTGTATTGCACGAAAAGTGTTATTATTGTGAAAAAAAAATAGTTGATTTCAGTATTGATACAAATACACTCTTGTGCTGAAAACTCTTTTTTGAGTCGTTAGCTCCGATGCGAGGAAAGAAAACACTTCTTTATCTATCTTCAAACTACCCATAGTGACGCCTTGCTGGTCAAAAACGTCCAACTCTTTCCATAACAACACAGAAATAGGCGCCCCACACCCCCCACGGGAAACAACTCTAAAACCGGCTCCAAGCAGCCAGTGAAAGAACACAGTCCCGCACTGTACCTACCACTGCCATTACCACCCGCACCACGGTGTAGTCCCCCAAACCTTACCATGCCAAGCGGCACAGACAGCCAGCAAAGCACTGACGTAAAACCAGTCCAGTCCCAGACATCTCTGTCAGCTGGACACACGTAAAAAAAAAAACCCCTACGACAGACTTCTGCAAACTAAAATCCAATCCCTGTGCTGTGTATTGCCGGTGGGTATACACGCATGCAACTCGCCCAGACCTGTCACCACCCTTCCATTAGTAGTAACTCAACACTGCTATCAAACAAGGTGTGAAATTTAACATTGGCAGAGACAAAAGAAAAATCACATCACACTGAAGGAAAGACAAATCACAAAGATATAAACACGACGCGTTTTGACTTCTTTCGTCGTCTTCGTTTCCATTGACTTCAATGTGGTTTATCTTGCCTGAAGAAGACCAACGAGGTTCACACGCGTCATTTTTCGTCAGAGTTTTTGTTTAAATATTCACCAGAAGTCTCCTCACTTTGAACTTTGAAATCAACAGACTGTAAAGGTCTCAGTTCCAACGTGGTGTACGCCATATTCTGTCGAGCTTGTGAAAAAAAATACACCAGAGAAATTACACCAGCAAATAATCCTTGGTGACGTTTATTCCATTTGTAGAAGTATCCGTCTGCTTCAATGGAAGAACTGTAATGATGGTCATGCCTGTATGGGCCTGGAGGCAAAGCAGACGATCCAAAACAGACCAAGCTCAAAATAAACCAACGCGTACACTTAGTAAAATCTAGGCCAGTGAAGGAGAACTGTTACGTTTTGTTGCCGTTTAAATACAGACATGATAAGATGGTGGTATATTTCGCATGGACATTGAACATAAATAGTTCATCGTAGGCTTATTAATTTCAGTTGCGTTAGTGCCTCTGTGGTAAAAAATTAGCTGTTCTTCTCTGCAGAGTGTTAATTCTTTACATTTGAATTGCCCTGGCCCAACTCCACACTGGGGATCAAGTCAGAGAACCGACCAACAGCCAATGAGTAAAACATGAGAATATTCAGAATTGAGCGAAAACTCGAGAGAGAGAGAGAGAGAGAGAGAGAGAGAGAGAGGGGGGGAGAGAGAGAGGGGGAGAGAGCATTTTAAACAGAAAAGAGGGGGGGGAGGGCGGGGGGGGGAGCAGTGAAACGAGAGACACAACGGGGCTGGGACAGCCAGACACACTGAAGCCACTGAAACATCGGGAAAGAAGAAGCTTGAAAGATCGTGGAGAGAGAGAGAGAGAGAGAGAGAGAGAGAGAGAGAGAGAGAGGCGGGTGGATGGAAGGAGAGAGAAAAATAAGAGCTGCAAAGAAGAGGAGACAAGAAAGGCTTCAAGACGAGAGAGAGAGAGAGAGAGAGGGGGGGGGGGGGGGGAGGAGGAAATAAGTGACAGGCCCAAGTACTGCTAGAAGTAAACCATGAGAAAGAATGTTCAGAAAAGAGCACAGACACAATCTAGAGAATGGAGAAGGGGGGGAAGGGTGTGAGCGAACGAGAAAGAGACAGGTTTAAAAAGGGAAGGACACCTTAAACAGAGCAAGAGTGGGGGAAGGGGAGGAGGTAGAAGGAATAAGGGGAAGAAACAAGGGATAGCCGACAACAGAAATATCAGAAAAAACAACTTTTACCTGTCGTTTTGTTCTCTCTACAGTAGATTACTGCAATTCATTTCTCTTTGGCTGTCCCTAATTTCATTTGTCAGACTTTAACTGATTCAAAATCACACTGCTCGCCTTGTTTTCAAACGGGGGTACAAAGTAGAGCGGGTGTCTGCGCAATTTGATATCTTCACTGGGTGTCTTTTCATGAGAGAGTGAAGTACAACATTGCCTCTGTGCTTCCGTTCCCTCGCTCTTTCAGGTCCTCACTATCTGTCAGATCTTCTCTTTCATCCTCCTTCACGACTACGGCGCTCTTCCGCTGGTACATGAGTTCTGGAGATTCTCTCTCTCTCCGAACAAAAAGCTTTGGCCAGCGCTCTTTCTTTGTTCCAGGTCCATCTGTCTGGAGCAGTGCTGCCCACTCTGCCTGGCAGTCTTTTAAAATGTGATCTGAAAAACACATTTGTTCCCATCTCAGCGACCCTCCCCATCCTTTTCCTGGACCGCATCTCGTCCATTTGTTCATTTCAATCATGACCTTACTGTGCTCTCTCTCTCTCTCTCTCTCTCTCTCTCTCTCTCTCTCTCTCTCTCTCTCTCTCTCTCTCTGGGAGGGGGAGTGTGTATGTATATTTTGAGTGAGCGTACGCCCACGTGTATAAATTCTGTGCACGCACGAACGCTCGCGTGTGTGTGTGTGTGTGTGTGTGTGTGTGTGTGTGTGTGTGTGTGTGTCCGCGCGCGCGAGCGCATGTGTTTGTGTGTGCGTTGACAATTGGAAGAAAAACGAATTCAAAATAAAATACGAAAGAAAAGCACACCCAGTTCATTACTTTGATTGAAACCTAAAGCAGTAGCAAGAAATTACGCTGGATGTTCAGGGGATGTGGTAGTCCAGACCTGACTGCCTCAGTATTACCACCAGCACATAGGCACTCAGAACACGACTGACTGCCTTAGCATTAACACCAGCACAGAGGCACCACAGCATCAACACCAGCACGCAGGCACCACAGCATCAACACCAGCACAGAGGCACCACAGCATCAACACCAGCACGCAGACACCACAGCATCAACACCAGCACACAGACACCACAGCATTAACACCAGCACGCAGGCACCACAGCATTAACACCAGCACACAGGCACCACAGCATCAACACCAGCACGCAGACACCACAGCATCAACACCAGCACGCAGGCACCACAGCATTAACACCAGCACGCAGACACCACAGCATCAACACCAGCACACAGGCACCACAGCATCAACACCAGCACGCAGACACCACAGCATCAAACACCAGCACGCAGGCACCACAGCATTAACACCAGCACGCAGACACCACAGCATCAACACCAGCACACAGGCACCACAGCATTAACACCAGCGCATAGACACCACAGCATTAACACCAGCACACATGCACCACAGCATTAACACCAGCACGCAGGCACCACAGCATCAACACCAGCACACAGGCACCACAGCATTAACACCAGCACACAGGCACCTCAGCATCAACAACAGGACACAGGCACCTCAGCATTAACACCAGTACACAGGCACCACAGCATTAACACCAGCACACAGGCACCTCAGCATCAACAACAGCACACAGGCACCTCAGCATTAACACCAGTACACAGGGCACCACAGCATTAACGCCAGCACATACGCACCTCAGCATTAACACCAGCACACAGGCACCACAGCATTAACGCCAGCACACAGGCACCACAGCATTAACACCAGCACGCAGGCACCACAGCATCAACACCAGCACACAGGCACCACAGCATTAACACCAGCACACAGGCACCACAGCATCAACACCAGCACGCAGGCACCACAGCATCAACACCAGCACAAAGGCACCACAGCATCAACACCAGCACACAGTCACCACAGCATCAACACCAGCACACAGGCACCACAGCATCAACAAGGCACCACAGCATCAACACCAGCACACAGTCACCACAGCATCAACACCAGCACAGGCACCACAGCATCAACAAGGCACCACAGCATTAACACCAGCACACAGGCACCCACAGCATTAACACCAGCACACAGGCACCACAGCATTAACGCCAGCACAAACGCACCTCAGCATCAACACCAGCACGCAGGCACTCAGAAACATAAAAATCCAGAACAATGCTTTGACAGGATTTCGGCGGAAAACAAGAAGCCGGGAACCAGTAAAGAAACAGAGCCCTGCTGTATGTTCAGGGG
>JADBJO010007606.1:77500-92500 GCA_016801955.1 Conus betulinus | reverse complement strand
TGGCTGACACTGTGGGTGAGAGAGTCGATGGTCTCCTCACTGGAGACGTGGAACCAACCACAGGCGAACTGCCAGTGCCAGAACAAACATGTATAGGATGTCGACATTCTGCTATGGCCCCCCCCTCGCCCAAATTCTGTCTCCCTGGTGGCTTTTGGTGCCAGTTGGAACTGACATGTGGTGAAATCCAACCATTTGACAATGAAGAAGAAAAAGACATGGGAGATCAAATCTGTGAGGGATTTTGCCTTGAAAATGGTAAAGAAAGATCTAAAGATGTTTCGTTATTACTATTTTTATTATTACTATTGTTATAGTTATTGTTATTACTATCATTATTATCATTGTTATTGCTGTCATTGTTATCATTGTATTATTATTATTATCATTATTATTATTATCGTTGTTATTATTATCATTATGTTTATTATTATCATCATCATCATCATCATCATCATTAAGAGTACTTAGAAGCCAAGCTCTGAACGCTTGACAATGCATGCTCTCGTTTACACAACAACGGCTGCCTACCTGGGTAGAGCCGACTGAAGAGCTGCCTTCTAAGCACCACATTCTGTCACTTCCCGTGTCATTCAGTCGAATATCAGTCACTGGGTTTGTCGTTCATTCTTTCATTCTTTTGGTTCCTCCAGTGTGTATACGTGTCATCCATACCAACGGTCAATATTGGCCTTCTCTTCCGAAAGCTGGTGAAAGGATTTTTACGAGTGTGCAAGATGTAATGCGTGCGTTCATGGTTCATAGTCTCATTCAAAGACCGTTTTGGAAAATCGAATCAGAATGAATGTTAACTCCAGGGGAAAATCTCCCTCTACCGAAATGGCGATGGAGATCCGAACCCACAACCCCAGGATTGCCAGGATCACGAACCTGGCGCTCTATCAACTAAGCTATCCACCCTGGCCGCAAAACGTACTCCCGTTATCTATTTCATAACCCATACATCGATCTCATCCTGTAACAAAGAGAGGTCGACTGAAACAACTCCCAGAGGCAGAAGGTGAAGTGGGTCCGCATTTTCAGCCATTACTTAATAGTTTCAAAGCGGGGCGACTGAAGCCGGAAATTGAAACAAATTCAGAAGGGAAATTGTAATTAAATCTATTCCCCCGGACAAGAGGGACAAAAAAGATTGCAAGACAAAACACGACGCGTTTCGACCAAGTTGGTCTTCATCAGGCATGAGTGACAACATTCAGGACAATGAAAACGAAGAACGAGCGATCAATTATCTTCTCAAAGCAGGCGCAAAATGGACGTTGAATGAAAACCATAAGTGAAGATATGTAGATGCTAGTTCTTCGTTATCATTGTCCTGAATGTTATCTTGCCTGAAGAAGACCAAAGAGGTCGAAACGCGTCGTGCTTCGTTTAGTCATTTATGTGTCTCTTTTGTCCGACGGAGCGGTTATAATAATAATTTCTGTTTATATTTCATCACCTAATAGTTTGTAGCATATGGGAGGAACATGTTCGATCTGCATGCAAGTTTACCAGCTACCTTGCTTTGATCAGGGCCTTAATAATCATAAAGCCAACAAACAACAACACAACAACAACACAACAACAACAAACAACAATAAAATAATAATAATAATAAGATACTAAAATGAAAATAGTGATACTACTACTACTACTACTACTACTACTACTACTAATGGTAATGAGAAGAAGAAGAAGAAGAAGAAGAAGAAGGAGGAGGAGGAGGAGGAGGAAGAAGAAGAAGAAGAAGAAGAAGAAGAAGAAGAAGAAGAAGAAGAAGAAGAAATGAGGAGAAGGACAGTTTCCATAGCTTCCCAGGTTTAGAAAACAAAAAAAAGAGAAACAATGCTACAGATATACGCTGCACACACACACACACACACACACACACACACACACACACACACACACACACACACACACACACACACACTGTATAACACGGTGGCCAGCTCATTCGTCCACGAGCAAGTGGACAAGTGACATGTAGCAAGTCAGTAATATCACAGGGTATTCAGCCTTTTTTTTTTTTTTTTCCCAACCTCTACGCCACCTCAGAGGCAGCGCACCCACGCCGCTCATTTCGACACCCCGTCCACAGCCACAGCCCGGTCGGCCCCATCGCAGCCCCGACTCCGGCAATCCACAGGAGCAGTCAATGTCAAGCCGTCAAGAGGCAACCCACCGGAGGAGACGCTGCACTGCTGCGAGTCACTTCGGTGGTGTTCAGTGGCGCCTGTTCTGATCTAACATACGCAGGACACCACCTACCGACGACAATAGTTGCTTAGTCGCGGATCCGGCGTGAGTGAGCTCTCCCTCCGGAGGGCACCACCACGTCTGTCCAACGACAGCCCCCATGGACTCACCGATACCGGTGACCCCGACGGAAAACCAAGGCCAAGGCCACAGACATCGAAACTGAGGTCACTATGAGAGCTGGGCATGAAGGGCACAGATTGTGAAACATTCTTTTATGCTGATTGATGAGAATGAGATGATTCTACGGATTCCGTTTCGGTCTGAGACTACATGACAGGGCTGTACTCTACGCTTCCTTTCATAATATATCCCGGCGTCAACCAGGCCCGAGAGATGCAGGCACCTGCAGTGTCGGTCAGGAAATTTGAGCAACACTCTGAGAAAAACGCATCCATTAAGTGGATGAAACTCGACTGTGTGGTCCCAGTCTTCCCAACTGAGTCCGCAGCAACTCAACTCTGAGCCGGTCGGGGCAGAAAAAAATCCACATGACTTCTGATGGGATTCGAACCCACGACCTCCAAGCCGGGAGTCCGCGACGCTAACCACTTCGCCACGGCGGCTGGTCTGGTATTCAGCTTTTTAATCACCTTGTGAATCTTCTACAAGGTGCCCGGTGCAAGCTATGGCCTTGAGATGGGACATTACAAAATGAGTTAATATCCACAATCATAGCGTGGGCCAGAGGTCGTTCAATGTTGAGATGCCTGAAGACAACACGCGTAGAGGGTAGGATGGAGACAGAAGAAGATATTGGGGCCGGTATGAACATCACCCGAAAATGTTGGTGGAAAGTTGAAAATGTGCGGAAACCATCGTAGTAATAGACAAACTGATGGAGTTCGTTCATTTCTTACTCAGCGGTTGCTGGCTTAAGTGTGTGTGTGTGTGTGTGTGTGTGTGTGTGTGTGTGTGTGTGCGTGCGTGCGTGCGTGCGTGCGTGCGTGCGTGCGTGCGTGTGTGTGTGTGTGTGTGTGCAGAGTGAAACTGTATTGTCTGGCCTACAGTGTCGTGCGTAAAATAGAGACCGTATTGTGTACAGGGGAGAGGTGATTATTGCGTGTAAAGATGAGACAGAGTTCAACGACAGATGAATGGCTTATCTCCCATCACTTTATCTGAACAGGGCCTATAATGCCATTGCTCGGCGCTCGCTTTTTAATGTTCTTTTTTCTCTTCGTACATGTTAAAGTCCTGTGAGATTTTGTCAGATCCCCGGCCGAATGTTTGCCGCTGCGTGCAGCCGCAGTTTTTGCTGATGATGTTGATGCTGGTTGTCATGGTCTTGTGTATGCAACAATGCCGTCGTTGATAGTGTCAGTTTCAGTTTCATTAAGGATGTGTCACTGCGTGCAGACTAGTCCATATACGCTACACTACACTTCCTAAGTTCGAGACCATACTGTGCATGATTTAATGCTGATGAATAAATGAATTAATGGCCAAGATGAGGAAATTTAAGGGAAGTTTCTCATGGCTACGACTTAGCAGATGTCTGACCTACGTATTAGCCCAACGCGCTGGCCAGGCTGAGGGGACTCTGTGTTGATAGAAGACTTGTGCTTGGTGATGTGCGAAACTTCGATGGATTCAAACTGTCATAAAACTCTTTCCTACAGTATGTTCATGTAAAGTATTTCAATGCCCAAAAGAGGAAAAGCATGAGCAACAAACCGACTTACGGATTACTTACCAATATTTCTTTGCCATGAGAAATTTACTGTATATTTCATACGACTCCAAAACGTTAGTTTATCAGCTAAATAACATCAATCAAGCGTGATCTGAATACTAATCGAAAAATCGTAAAAATCGACCACGGACATTTTAGACATGGGAACCATTGTGATCAGTCACATCATCGTCAGTTCGTCGATCCACAGACTTCTCGTTCGGCTGCCACTGGCTTGGCCGACCCAACGAGTAAGACAAGTATCTGGTGAGAGAGAGAGAGAGAGAGAGAGAGAGAGAGACCTCTGCATCGGTCATATTCGGATAGGGGTAATATGCGATCGATTAATCTGACCCTTTCCTTTTCACATGGGTTGTGTGGCTGTCTTGAACACCAGCTAAATTTGGTGAGCCACACTTTTATTCTCACTTCATGCCTTCGTGCTAGGTCCCATAAGCTGTTCACAGAAAATCACAGCGCACCCTCGTTTTTCTTCCACATTCATTGTGCGCATAGTTTGAGGAGATCAGTGATTGTTCGTTCTTTGTTTTTCATTGCCTTGAACGTTGTTTGTCTAACCTGAAGACTACCAAAATGTCGAAACGCGTTGTTTTTTCAGGAGATCAGTGATTGTTCGTTCTTTGTTTTCATTGTCTTGAACGTTGTTTGTCTAACCTGAAGACTACCCAAATGTCGAAACGCGTTGTTTTGTCTTGTAATTTGTTTGTCTCTCTTGTTCGGCGGAACAGTAAATCTTCTTCTAAGTTTGACTGCAGCACATAGACCTGAAGGCATATGTCCTGTTTCTGTGGCTGCTGTTGCTGTTGATAATAGTTATCATAATTACGACTGCGACATCGATGAGAAAGGGAATGAGGATGACGATGATCTATTCTGATTGGATAGATTCAAAGTGCTGTTTAGGTTTTTCCCTCGTCAGTGACATTATCTCTTCTGATTTGATAGAGTCGAAGTGCTATTAAGTTCTGTACTTTGATAGAGTCAAAGCGCCGTTAAGGTTTTTCCCTCGTCAGTCACAAAACAGGAGTCCATACGGACTTAGTTTCAAAGTAAGGTGACTTCAGGCGGAAATTAAAACAGATTTCAGGGATTACTGTGCCACCAAACCTTTTAATGCACTGTTTATTCTTTCGTTTGGCAGCACAGTATTTTTTTTTCCATTTTGCATACAAAGTGTATCAATGTATGAACAAACGTTGTGACTGAAAAGTGGAATCCATACAATGTGTTTCTGTGTGAAAAGTGTATACTGACCGCAACCTAAAAGTGTTGGAACAACGGAATGAGGAAAAAAAAACGAGCACCAAAGTGACCGTTTAGTTACTGCTCGCAAGCATAATGCTATCTTGCGTTGATCTTTTATCGAACAAATTTAACACCTCCAAAACGTTCAGCTACTCGCTCTTACAACATCGTGCACACAGTGACTCTCAGCAATGACACGAAGAGTGTCAAATTCTCCCGAGGGCATTGGAGTCAGGGGTACACCATTCTGACCAATCAATTCACAGTCCGCTGTCAAGGTCACAGCTATCTCTCTCGGCTGCATCGGGCTGGACCATTGAAAGGAGAGGAAAGAGTGTGAATCTACAAAGACAGTGTGCTTTGTCTGGTCACTGTGATTGGTCAGAGAGAGACTGTCGTTTGGAGAAGAGATGGCTCCATCTCTGCATCCTTTGCTTTCAGACTGATAGTGAACTGTGATTGTTGTGGCCGTGCTCTTTTCACAGGAGGCCTGTGAATGGTTTGGACTACAGCTGGATTCAGTGAGCTACAGTGTTTTTTTTGTATGTTTGTTTGTTTGTTTGTTTGTTTTTTGGTTGGTTTTTTTTACTCTCACTTCATTGCGTTCTTCTGGAAGGGTTGTAAGGTTTGATAAAATCGTTGTCGGCTGGTGAAAATATTGCATAGGCGTGCTTGCTGCTGCTTTCGCTGCTTTTGCTGATGATGATGGTCATGTTGATTGGGACTATGAGAACAAGGATGAGGAAGATGAGAATGATGATGATATAGTAGTGGTAGTAGTAGTAATACCAGTGGTGGTGGTAGTAGTAGTAGGAGGAGGAGGAGGAGGAGTGGAGGAGGAGAGGAGGAGGAAAAGGAGGAGTGTACGCCTATCCTCGTCTAGAAACCAAGCTTTACTCGCATTACAATCTACGCTTTCGCTTTCACACGGGATAGCTACCTGGGTAGAGTCAACTGAAGAGCCGCCTGCTGGCGCTACATTGATATCTCCTAAAAGTACTTACTTACTCGGCCCATGTTTTCGTTTTCGTTTTTCCATTCATTCATGGCAGGGGGTGCATCATGCTATGTGTGTTGTTCATTCAGGCAGGGTGCATCATGCTATGTGTTGTTCATTCAGGCAGGGTGGCTATGCATCATGCTATGTGTGTGTTCATCCAGGCAGGGTGCATCATGCTATGTGTTGTTCATTCAGGCAGGGTGCATCATGCTATGTGTTGTTCATTCAGGCAGGGTGCATCATGCTATGTGTACTCACGTCATCTATGCCACCATCCAAACTGGCCTTCTCTCCCAAGAGTTGGGAATGGGATTTGACGTCTATGTAAGATGTTATGAGTTAAAGAATCGTGCCCGCTCTATGATGGGTTTCAAGTGCTTTTTACAAAACTCTCCCGTCTTTCATCACACAACATTTGTTCATGTAACACGTCCTACAAGTGAGCATGCAAAGTGCCTTAGTTAATCTTTTTAGTGACAGCTGCTTACAGATTACCCAGAAAGTATTTCAAGGACCAAATAGCACAAAATGTGCACAAGAGAAACTGGCTGGCTGCCAGTTTTTTATTTTTTATTTTTATTTTTTTTTGGCATGCAAATGTTATCACGCATTTGAAACAACATCCAGGACTACATTTTAGGCTTAGTCGGGTTTAGCGCAGGATGGCTGGGGGGGGGGGGGGGGGGGGGAAGCCTACCCTCCCCCCTCCCCCGCTCCTCACCGACCGTCATGAGCCTATTCCTTCATTCACAACCCACAACATAAGTAAACAGAATTTTATAATTGAACGGGTACTACGAAGAGTGTTAAAAGTCTGCAATAACCTAATTATGAGACACGAGTCATTCTGACCGACTACATCGTATGCCAGCGGAAACTTCTTCCGGAAGAGCCAGACTGGTGTGAGCGACTGTACAAAGTTGGTCAGCATTGCCTGCCACTGTCACACGTGTGTTACCGATGGGGTCCACGCATCACTTGTGATTGGATAGAGAATATTATGGGATAGATCTGGGCTTCTTTGTCACTTAATGCGCGTCCATGTTTTCAACCTACGTAGGCCTACAACAATCAGCTTTGGAGAGTCCAACTTTTTCTGCTTCTTTGTTTGTGAAACTTTGTCGAATTTATGACACTGTAGATGAGAGTCATAAGATGTGTGTATTTAATGGACAATGGTGATGATAATGATGATATAATGAATGATCATGATCGTTATGGTGACAATGATAATAACAATGATTACTATGGTATCGACGACGTCTGTAATGAAAAGGATAGCGGTCGTATTGGTCATAGTTATGGCGATGATGAAAATGCGCCAAAAAGCCATTTTATTTTTGCAAATGATAATGGTGATGACGATGATGATTAGCAGCGTGGGGGGAGGGGGGTGGGGGGGTATAATTGTTGCAAATATAATACGTCAATTAGGTACCTGTTTCAGCTATTGATAGTTATTTAGTTATTTACAAATAGCTCATGCGTGATCTCCCTGTTCACATTTTCTCGATCCGCAATTGCTCACAACGTGTTTTACTTCTCTCCATCCCTTTTTTTTTTCAAAATTATAGAAACATTTTAAATCTAATTCTTTTTTTTTTTTTCCGTTTTTATCCCTTTTTGCTCATTACGGGTTGCCTGTAAACGTATTGAAAACTAACGGTTCCAGCCAACTTATTCTTGATGACTGTGTTTTGTGGGTTTCAGTGGCCTAAACATATCGACATCATTTTCAGTGCTTACTGAGGATAGATCAGAACTCCGAAAAACGTACCGAGATTCGGCAGGCTGAGATGTAGAAATGTTTGGAGAACGGAGCCTTCATGCTCCTACGCGTTTGTTGCACTCTTAGAGGTCCGGCACAATGCTGAAAGAAGCATGGAACTCAGGAGGAGACTGGATGACACTGAAGCCTGCCACAAAGAAGTCGGTGCTGCTTCTTTCTTCCTCATGTACTTGGGGCCCAATCAGTTCGTTTTAAACCATTCATACACGTCTTTCAGGAGACTGAAGGATTGTCTTTTTAAAGTTGCCTGCATTTCGGCCTTTCTTTCGTCACATTGTTATATATATATATGTGTGTGTGTGTGTGTGTGTGTGTGTGTGTGTGTGTGTGTGTGTGAGTGTGTGAGAGAGAGAGAGAGAGAGAGAGAGAGAGAGAGAGAGAGAGAGAGATATGATGATGTTGGCTGCGGGGGGGGGGGGGGGGCGGATGCTTGGGGAGGGGGGTGTGGGTGGTTAGAGTACAGATCTGAAGTTTTCGTCAGATTGATCTCAAATGAATATGGTGAATAATAAGAATAATAATACAGCTGGTCAGTTTGGGCTAGCGCGCGCTCACGCACGTGTGTGTGCATGCGTGTGTGTGTGTGTGTGTGTGTGTGTGTGTGTGTGTGTGTGTGTGTGTGTGTTTCTCTCTCTGGCTCATCAAGCGCGAGTCACTCTTCTCCCAGACAGCTACATAAGTTGAAACTGTTTAACAGTCCCCTCAGTGTACACACATACCCAGATTGGGATGTATCTACAGCTTCCACACACACACACACACACACACACACACACACACACACACACACACACACACACACACACACACACACACACACACACACACACACACACACATACACGCACACACATACACGCACACACGTAGACACTCACACACGCACGCACGCACACGTAGACACACACGCACGCACGCACGCACGTACATGCACGTACGCACGCACACACACACACACACACACACACACACACACACACACACACACACACACACACACACACACACACACACACACACACACACACACACACACACACACACACACCTCACATATTAACTCGCATTCTTTTCTCCTCCTCTTTAATCCTCATTTTTTCTTTTTTTTTTCTTTTTGTTTCTTGTTTCTTCTCTTGTTCTTCCTTCTTTTCTTTCTTTTTTCCTTTTCTTTTTTTTTTTTTTTCTTTTTATTTTTCTTCTCTTCTTGCCCTTCTTCTCAGTCTTTCTCTGCTTTCTTTCCTTTCTTCTTCTTCTTTCTTTTCCTTCTTCTTTTTTCCTCCTTTCTTTCTTTTGCTTTCTTTTTTTTTTTCTTTTCTTCGTTTTCTTCTCTCCATTTCTTTTTTTTCTTTTTTGATTTTTCTTCTTCTCTGCCCTTCTTCTGTCTTTCTCTTCTTCCTCCTCCTCCTCCTCCTCCTCCTCCTCCCTCCTCTCCTTCTTCTTCTTCTTCTTTTTCTTCTTCTTCTGCTTGTTCTGCTTCTCTTCTTCTGCTTCTTCTTTTTCCTATTCTTCATTTTCCTTCTCTGTCCTTATCCCTTTCCTTTCTTCGTTCTTCTCATCTTCATTTTGCTTGACGTGTTCATTCCCGTTATTGACAAGACAGAGGCTCAGAAAAAAAATCTGACCTCAACGAAATATGACACAGGGCGATTTGGGGCTTGCGAGATCTATGTCTGTGTGTCTGTGTGTCTGTGTGTCTTACTGCATGTCTATCTGTCTGTCTGTCTGCCCTGCCTGCCTGCCTGTCTGTCTGTCTGTCTGTCTCTCTCTCTCTCTCTTTCTCTCTCTCTCTCTCTCTCTCTCTCTCTCTCTCTCTCTCTCTCTCTCTCTGCCTGTCTGTCTGCATGTCTCTGTCTGCCTGTGTGCTTGCCTGCCTGCCTGTCTACCTGCCTGCCTTTTTGTCTGTCTGTCAGTCTGTCTCTCTCTCTCTCTCTCTCTCTCTCTCTCTCTCTCTCTCTCTCTCTCTCTCTCTCTCTCTCTCTCAAATGTGATTCTCGTGGGAGGAGGAGGAGGAGAAGAGAAGTAGAAGAAGAACACATGGTGATTTGAATGGGAGGTGAGGGAGAAGTATGGAGCAGAACGGAGGGTGTGTTTGTGTGTGTGTGTGAACAACTCATCTAGAGAGAAATGTATATCGGCCGGGGAGGAGGGGGGGGGGGGGGGCACTCTAACGTCCAAATAAGACCCAAAGTTAAAATCTTTGGGAAACTGTCAAGCGATTCTACAAGTATCATATCTTTATTCCAGATCCACGTATCAGTGGCATTTGGCATCAGTGTAGAAGAAAGCTGAGAGTTCGTAAGGTAGGTTAAGATCATTGGCCTGTGCCTGTTGCCACTATTTCCTTTCAATTTGTAGTGAACAGGGTGTTGTGAGTCTTTCACTTTTCTTACCTTGCTTGGAAGTACGTATTTGCTTTTGTTGCTCTTACTGTTGGGTTTTTGTTTTGTGTTTTTGTCAGGGGACTTCTTCAGATAAACACACACACACACACACACACACACACACACACCACACACACACACACACACACACACACACACATTTATACACACACAATCGTGCACACAAGCATGCACACACATACACACACATACATACACACTGCGCCTTCCTTCCCTCTCTCTCTCTCTCTCTCTCTCTCTCTCTCTCTCTCTCTCTCTCTCTCTCTCTCTCTCTCTCACACACACACACACACACACACACACACACACACACACACACACACACACACGCACACACACACACACACACACACACACACACACACACACACATGCAGAGTCTACAATCCTTCTCCTCCCTTACCCCCCCCCCCCCCCCCCCCCCCCCCCCCCCCCCCCCCCCCCCCCCCCCCCCATTATTTCTTCTCACCATTCATTTTGGTTCCTTTATCATTTTTTGTATGCTGTATTTCCACATGTCAATTCGTTCCTCATCTGTCTACCGGTCTTATTTGTCTTTCATCACATTCACCTTTCTCTCGCTTTTTTTTTCTCCCTTCTTTTGTTTATTTCCTTTCTTCGATTTACCTCATTTGAGTCACACCATTTTTTTTTCTCTCACTTTATCTTTTCTTTCTGTTCTGTTCTCTGCTAATTCATTTCTGATCCTCTTCTCTCTCTGACGGATTTTTCCCTCCATCTTTCCCCTTCTCAAGCTTTGCCCCCCCCCCCCCCAACACACACACACACACACACACACACACACACACACACACACACACACACACTCCCACACACTTGCTTATTATGTGTGTCCGGCCCCCCCCTAGGACTGGGCAGGCAGGAGAGGGCACGTAGTACAGACGCTGTTTGAGATGGATGGTTTATCGGGTCCACATGATCTTCACGCATGAAGCTGGGGTAACATGGGAAGGAGGTGGAGAAGCCAATTAAGGTCAGAAGCTCGCGCTCGTATGCTCTTGGACTCTCAGTCCAAGAAGATAAACAGAATCTGGTCTCCTCCAGCATGTCCAACTTTGAGCCTTCCACAAAAGTTTTCACCACATCCTGGAATTACAATTCCAACGTTGGAGGGAAGGAAAGAAGAGCCAGGAAACTTCTCGATGAAACTGAAACTAAAACTTCTTCGCTCTGTGCACAGAAGTTTTCCCGCTTTTTTACCCCCCCCCCCCCCCCCCCCCCCCTTTCTGGTATCACAATAAAATCTATGTGTTTTTCAGCTTGTGAAATCACGTCTCGTGGCAGCTTTAATATATCTAAAGCCTAACCTGTTTATAGAGATCTGAATCAACAACAAACTATGCACAGCAAACTCGAAGACCAAAGTTTGCTCGTACGTCACAGACTGCTATGGTGTAGACAGATATAGCGGCAGAGGAAATCCAGACACATATGCTGACACTTAGTTAAAATGAGCAATACCCTTTTTACTTTGACATTGTCACACAAAACACACACAGAACCATTAACAAATTAAGTAATAGCTGCGTAATTGGTATTAAAGTAAAAATCTTAAGTGAGGCTGGTCTGCGTACTTAGTGTAATGAACAATACATGCATTAGAAAGAATTTTTTTCTAAAAGGCAAAACAAAACAAATCGAGCGTCTGAGAGAGGATGGAATTTTCATGTGTACAGGAAGTGGCTTCAACACGCGAAGTTTTGTCCCTTCGTGGGACACAGTTTTCGCTGTAAGATGCGTGGAATGCTGGGGAGAGAGCTTTCTCCGTAAGGTTAAAAAGTGTTGCTGTTTGCTGTGAAGGGTTTGGGTTTGTTTATTTTAACCACGCTGCCGGAAACGTTGCGTGCTCAGTGAACATCAAATCATTGATGGTTATAGATTTCTCGCTGCCCCCCCCCCCCCCCCCCCCCCCCACCACCACCTTCATTTCTCTCTCTCTCTCTCTCTCTCTCTCTGCTTTTTTCTGTTTCTGAAAGTTGAGAGAGAGAGAGAGAGAGAGAGAGAGAGAGAGAGAGAGAGAGAGAGAGAGCGTGAAATATTATTTTAAAAGGAAACAAATGTGAACGGATAAAAGGAAAGAGTGCGGTAGCGAAGGAGAATAAACACGACAACTTTCTTCTCTCTCTCTCTCTCTCTCTCTCTCTCTCTCTCTCTCTCTCTCTCTCTCTCTCTCTCTCTCTCAACACTTGAACAACAACCTGTCATCCGAACAATACTGATACTAATAAAAAAAAAAAAAATGACAATGGTAAGATGAGAAAAGTAATTACAAAGAAAAAGGAAAACAAAGAAAAAAAAAAGAGAAAATAAAGGTAGGGGGGGGGGGGGGGGGGGGGGGGGGCTACAGTAAAAAACAAGATGCAAAGCATATAAACGTACCCCCAGTTTATCCTGAATACACGTGAGGTATTCCATAGAGAGGAAAAAAAACCGTCTTGGGCTGGTGTAACTGTTAGAAATGGCTATTGTGGTATTCTGGCCATCATCTGTGAGCTATAATAAACATACTTACAAATTTTCAGAAAGATCGGCCAAGAACTTTCTGAGATTTTCCATAAAGAAGAAAACCATTATGGGCTGTTAGTAACGGCTATAACGGTAAACTAAAACATCGGGTATCATCCGTGACCCATGATGAATATACCTACAAATTTTCAGAAAGATGGGCCAAGTACGTTCTGAGACATTTCATAAAAAAGAAAAACCGTCATAGGCCGTTATAGCCGTTAGTAACGGCTATAACGGTAAACAAAACGTCGGGCATCATCCGTCGCACATAATTAACATACATAAAGAAGAAAACCATTATGGGCCGTTAGTAACGGTTATAACGGGGTAAACTAAAACATCGGGCATCATCGGTGACCCATAACGAACATACCTTCTAATTTTCACAAAGATCGGCCAAGTACTTTCTGAGATATTCCATGAAGAAGAAAACCCGTTACAGGCCGTTACAGCCGTTAGTAACGGTAATAACGGTAAGAACACACCACAATGATCTGGGACGCAATCCAAAGAGCAAAAACAACAAAAGAAGAGAGACCTGGACGTAGTGTGGCTGGCTCTTAAGATGTACCATGTGCCAAAGAACATCTGCGACATGCTCAAGAAGTACTTCAATGGCTTCTCAATGCGGTTCTCTACCAAGGAGTACACAACAGATTGGATCAACTTGGAAGTGGGCATTGCAATGGGCTGTGCCATTTCCCCAATACTGTTCGTGTTGGCAATGGAAGTCATCTTGAAAGCAGCAACAAGCAACGCAAGACAAACAGACCTTGGCGATGGATACAAGATGCCCCCTCTCAAGGCCTTCATGGATGACACTACAGTGATTTCATCCAGAGAAGACGAGACACGTCACGTGCTGGAGAGGCTGGACGACATAGTTGCCTCATCCAGAATGAAGTTCAAGCCAAAGAAATCACGGAGTCTCTCACTGAGGAAAGGAAAAGTGGCCGAATCTGTGGTCTTCAGTGTTGCCAACCAGGCCATTCCAACAGTAACAGAAGAGAGCCAGTCAAGAGCCTTGGAAGATGGTATGATGATACGCTGAAAGACACGTGAAGAGCAAAAGAAACAAACAGATGTCGGAAGAAGGCTTGGAGACCATTGACCAGTGTGGGCTCCCTGGCAAATACAAGGTCTGGTGTCTGCAGTTCATGCTGATACCAAAGCTCCTATGGCCTCTGATGATATACGACATCTGCACCAGCATAGTGGAGGCAATGGAATCCAAAATCAACAAGTTCACAAGGAAATGGCTTGGTGTCCCACCCTGTCTGACTGACATAGCGCTATACTGTCGCCAAGCAAAGCTGAAACTACCACTGAAATCCATCCTGGAGGAATATAAAGCAGGGAAGATCAGACTTCAAAGCATGCTGGAGGACTCAGGAGACAAGGTGGTTGAAGCAATCAAGCCCCAGCTGAAGACAGGCAGAAAATGGAAAGTTCAAGAGGCGATGGATTCTGCAAAAGAAAGTCTCAAGATCAGAGAAATAACAGGACACACACAGACCAACAGACAAGGACTGGGGGTGACCAAAACTGAATGGTGGTCAAAGGCCAAAGGAAAAGCCAAAAGAGACATGATGATTCAGGAGATGAGAAAAGAAGAAGACCAACAAAGACTCCAAAAAGCAGTCCAGCAGAGCCAGCAAGGGCAATGGACAACGTGGGAGAATGCACTCCAAAGAAGTCTCACTTGGAATGACATTTGGCACATGGCCCCTCTCAGGATCAGCTTCATTCTCAGATCTGCATATGACCTTCTGCCTTCAAATGCAAACCTGGTGAAGTGGGGGAAAAACAGACGATCCTTCATGCCCCCCTTTGCCATGAAAAACAAACAGTGGAGCATGTCCTAAGCTCATGTAAAGTAGCCCTGGCTCAAGGAAGGTACACATGGAGGCACAACCAAGTGCTCAAAGAGATTGTACAAGTAGTCTGGGCTAGTACCAACACCACACGTGGTGTTAATCAGGACTCCAAAAGCACCCGCCGAACATTCTTCACGGCAGGAGGCAGCGAATCATGGCCAAGAACAACAGTGCCACTCGAACATGCAGGCAGAGTCTGC
>JADBJO010007606.1:65000-72500 GCA_016801955.1 Conus betulinus | reverse complement strand
AAACGACGCGTTTCGACCTCTTTGGTTTAATTCAGACAAGATAAACAACATTCAGGACATCGAAAACGAACGTGCAATCACTTGTCCTCTCAAATCGAGCGCAAGATGGACATGCAGTCAACACGAGGCCGTTCTGAAGTTCAAACACATAATGCGAGTTTAAAACGATAATAACAATTATATGACTACTTCTACTACTGCTGCTGCTGCTGCTGCTGCTGTCGCTGCTAATAAATCAAGGCAAATTCTCAAACACCACCAAAGTTGAAATCCAAGGCGTATCAAAAGTACGATAGACAACAAAACAAGCTGGGCCATTCACAGCGGAGAGGGTGAGGAAAGGCGTGTAGCTGAGAGAAACCCCCCACATGTAACCCACACTACGTGCAACGACTGCCAGCACCGTGGTTAACTCCATTAATCTGAACAGTTTCTTTGTATTCGGTCGCAGACACGAGGCGCCCGAGGCTGAACGGCCACCCTCGTTTTTATAACAGACGTGACGCCAACACCAGTGCACGAGTTGCACGTGCAAGGCAGAAAATGAGAACAGTATGTTCCAAACATGGCCTTAGTCGCCGTTATCGGAACAGACAGCACAAAGAAGACAGACGGGGAAAGGAGAAACGAGAGCGGCCTATTTAGTGAACCTACCACCCTCACCTTATTGGGAGCCGGAATAGCTCAGTTGGTAGAGCGCCTGACTCGTGATCCTGGGGTTGCGGGTTCGAACCTCCGCCGGGGGCATTTCGGTACAGGGGGATTTTTCCCTCGGAGTTAATATTGGTTTTGACTCCATTTCCCACACAGTCCTTCGAATGAGACTATAAACCGGAGTCCGTGCCAACATGGCGGAAAGCAAGCTGCTTGTGGTATGAGCACCGCAAAGAAAGTGACGTTTCTCTGGATTACCTTGTTCTGTGCTTTAATTTGTGGTGCAAAGCGGTTACAGAATTAGTAAGAAGTGTTAGTGCCAAAATGTGGACATTGTCTGTGGAGGATAAGAATAGGGCTGTTGGATGGGTTGAAAAGAAAGACAAGCAGGAAGAGAGAGCGACAAGATGGCGGTAAGAGCTACGCGGCGGGAGTGACAGATGTATTGTTGTTTCGTAGGTCTCTGGTGTCTTGGTATGACCCTATGGTGCGTGAATGATACGATCGGTGTAGCTTTTGGACGACAAACACTAGGCAACAAGACCTTCAAAATTATTCCGTCTGGAACTTTGAATGAAATGCAATCACAGCGGTACATCTGCACTCTTGCAGTGCAAGATCGGCAAGGGGAAGCCTAGTGTTAGGCCATACAGGTGTACAGGTGCACTTATGTGCGGGCCCGAACCATGTCTCAGTGGCAGAAGTTGCAGTCTTCGGAAATCTTGTTTGATGCAAGTGAATTCATGCAGAATCTGGACTGGTCAGAGTTGTTGTTCATGGTTAACCAAGCAGCTCCTTGTGATATATGCTCTGCTTGTCGATGTCCTTGTCCCTGATCATCGTCCTCTTGCTGAAGAAACTCTTGTTATCAGGAGACGTGGAATCTAATCTGGGCCTGAGGGTGACACCAATCCCACCGACCCTAACTCTGATCCGAAGCCTAATCCTAACCACAGCTCCAAGGACCTCAACGCCAACTCCAACCGTAACATCGAAGTGAACTGTCTGATACAAGAGGAGACCAGAAAATAGAAAGCAAATTAGACATCAAATTCTTAAGCATGGAAAACCAGATACAACATCTCACTACAATCATGCAGTCAATATCCAAATCTTTCACCACGCAGTCTGAATCCATGAATAGAATGGAGCAAAAACAAGAAAACATAGCAAACAAACAAGCAGTTATGTCAAGAAAACAAGCAGACATGTTAGATACACTAAATCAACTTTTCAAAGAGGTTTATGGAAGCTAAAAGAAGAGATACAAAACACGAAACGTACAGTCACGCAATTAGAAGAAAAGCAAGACAACACATTCCACAGAATAGACTCACTAGAGAAGAGATAGATAGGCTGGAAAGGTTCTCGCGCAGGAACAGTCTCAAGATCTTTGACTGAGGGAGACATCAGTTGTGTGAGAAAGTGAAAACTGCGAAGAACTAGTCAAGGAACTGCTAGAGAGATACATCCCAGACGAGTCATGGGACGATGATGCCCACCGATTGGGCAAAAGAAATACACTCGGCTATCAACCGCGACCTGTGATCGCAAAGATCCTTCGATGGAAAGATGTGCTGAGAGTACTGAGAAATACTGAAGCCAGGGACAGAATGAAGAAAGATGGTATTAGAATATCCCAATACAGAACCAGAAGGCAGGCTGAAGAACTGAAAAGACTGAGAGCTATGGGCAAACTTTGAAAGAAGGCAACGGAAGGCGAAATACCCTGTCCAGGTCGAGGGAAGAAAAGAAATGATACCAAAATGGACACTCAAAATGTGTCAGGGGAGGAAGAAGGGATGGGTACACTGGGTGCTTCGAGTGCATTGGGTGCTATGAACCTTCATAATTGGAGAACTAAATCGGATGTTAGTGGCATAAGTGATGGGAGAGACTGGGACAAAGAGTGGGATGCGGAAAAGAAAAGGATGAGTGAAAAAAGCGAGAGAGAGTGAGTTGGTGAAAGAAAGAAGAAAGGACAAAACGAATCAAAGTGAGAGTATCAAACAGTGGTTGACAAAAATAATGAACGGTGTAGAAAAGACATAGACATAGTGTGGAAGTGGAAGTGCAAGGAATGAAAGAAAGGAAGAAAGTATGCAAGTGTTGGAGAGCAAGGAGGATAGTGGTGCAGATGTAAAGGAGGGTGAGAAAGGAAATGATGAAGCGAGCGCAAGCAGTGCGGATATACAATGTCATGGAAAGAACTTGAAAATGCGGTGAATGATTCTAAAAATGTTAGCGATCAAGAACATGAGTGTAGTGTGAATGGTGATGCAATCATGTCAGAAGAACTATGTGGATTATAAGAGATAATGAAGAAGGAGGTCAGAAACCGGGTGAAAGTGAACAGAATAATCCCAGTGCAAATCATATGACATCGAATATGAGTACAACTAAACCTGTTCAGAACGGATGCACTTTACCCCAAAGACCTCACACGTCAGAGGTCAGTGCAGATGACGCGAGCTGTAGCAGTGTACACGTCTCGTGCCAAAAGGGTCATGTCCCTGAGCGATATGAAAACACCCGCAATACAAATGCAACAAGAGCACGAGAAGCGTGTGCGTGTGAAGAGAAACAATCGAGTCAAACTCGGGGGTAGCAAACTACTAAATAGACGGCCCGAGGCAGGCGCAGTTTGATATGTCGATTTGGTCAGGCCATCCGGTTAAAGATGTTGGCGGTAAACAGGTCGGAGGGGAGAAGACAAGGACTGGTACACACACGAATAACAAACCTACACTAAGATCGAACTCTAGCAGTGTGAAACAGGGAAACAAACGTGCAAGCAAACAAGCAGGAGGCTCCCAAACGCACACACCAGGAAAAGACAAAAAACAATGAGAAAAGTACCCTGACCATACCCATCAAGTAATACAAGTGGTTAGAAATAATAAACACATTAACATACTTAGCTGGAATGTAGAAGGTCTTGTAGATAGCGCCCTTCAGGGGGTACTTTTATGTTAGTAAACAAAGCCTTATCACACCATGTACAAGCGGTTGTAACTGATATTGAAAATGTACTTTGTATAAAAATTCATAAGAACTTGCTATTATGTGAAAATGATATATTGTTCTTTGGTGTGTACATTCATCCTGTTAACAGTCGATTTTATGTGGACAGAGATTACTCTTCTACTTTGGAACAAATTGAATTGTTTATTTTTGTCACAGGTGGAACAAGGAAAAACTATTAATTTATCATTGGTGGCGACCTTAATGCTCGGATTGGCGAGTGGGGCCGAGCATTGAGAATACAAATGATGTATTCAATCTGATAAATCAGGAGCAGGATGTGTTTACACGTCGTTCACAAGATCCCCATACGAATCGAATGGTTTCGGAAGGAATTTGATAGAACTCTGTGAGAGTTTCAACATGATTCCTTTAAATGGACTAGTTACAAAAAACTTCGATAGTGCATTCACAGTCTACTCTGAAAGAGGAAACAGTGTGATTGATTTCTATGTATGTTCAGCTGAAATAGTAGACAATGTAATTAAATGTTCAGTAGAAGAGAGGGTGGAATCCCCTCACATGCCTATAATGCTGGAATTAAAAAGTTCATTAAACACACTACAGCCAGAGGAGAATAGAAGAAGTTTTAGTAAGATATACAAGTGGGTCCTTCAAAGCAACAGGATTACATTGACATCATTAACTTGGAAAGATCGCAACGAACACTGGTTCAAATTACGGAAGGTCTAGACCAAAATATTGATAATAACTAGTAGTATTCAATCAATTACTAAAGGAGGCAGGAAAAAGTATGTGCAAAACAATATGCGTAGGAGGACCAGCAAAAACATCTAAAGACTGGTTTGATAAAGAATGCCAAGATATGAAAAAAAGAAGCCAGACTAGTGCTTAACAGGCTAAAGAACGTAAACAAAGATAGGAATTTAGCTAAATTCGTAGAGAGGAAAGCAGTCTATTTAAACAAAAGATCACAATATCAAAAACTTATCAAAAACTTATAAGGGAAAAGGAAACCCAATTTAGGAAGAACATTTATGACAAACTAACTCAAGACCAGAAAGAGAGTAAAAAATTTTGGAGCATGATTAAAGGATTAAGAAAAAAGAGGACATCTAATCCTCAAATTACACCAAGGCAATGGAAGGATCATTTTGAGAGCTTATTAAACCCACAAGGAAATAGACAAAACAAGGATTTCGAAATAAATCAGTTAGTAGAACATAACCCACCAGCAAACCCTAATGTTGAAGTTGACCTGGCAAATTCTGAACGGTTTAAATGTACCTTGTTTAGATGATGAAATAACGGAAAATGAGGTCATTACAGCTATAAATAACCTCAAGAAAGGAAAGGCAGCTGAATCGATGGCATTCCACCTGAATTATTAAAGAAATAGGACAAAAGTTATCCCCCTTTTTTAACTAAATTATTCAATAAGCTATTCGAAACCAGTTACTTTCCTACTGAATGGACTAAAGCTATTATAATACCACTACACAAGGAACGATAAAGAAAACCCAGGGAATTACAGAGGCATCTCTTTTATGCATAACCAGCAAGATTTTCACAGCAATTTTGAAGAGAAGATTATATAACTGGGCAGAACAGGAGAATAAAATAAGTAAAGAACAAGCTGGTTTTAGGAAAGGCTACTCAACAGTAGACCATATACATACGCTTACTTCAATGATAAGCACTGCCTTTATGGGAGACGAAGAAGCAAGCCTTCATTGATTTCCAAAAGGCATTTGACACACTAACAGAGAAAAGCTTTGGGAGGTATTGAAAAAACACACATTTCTACTAAGATGTTAAACATTAAAAGGCATATATAAAAAAAAGTCCAGGCTTGCGTCAGATGTAGTTCAGGACTGACAGATATCTCTTCGACTGCCCTTTATTAGTGAAGCAGGGATGCTTATTATCTCCCCCTGATCTTCTCATTATTAATATCTGAAGTTGCAGAAAATGGAGTAAGAAAGGTAGACATGGGTATCAGTTCATTACTGGAACGCCAGAAATATTTATACTACTATTTGCAGACGACATCGCATTAATTTTCTTTAACCTCAGCAGGATTACAGAATCAAATTAAGAACTTACAAGAGACATCTGATACACTAGGACTAACTGTAAATCTTCAAAAGACTAAAATTATGGTATTCAGAAAGGGAGGATATTTAGGGAGGAGAGAGAATGGGTTCTATAAAAGGGAGGTAATTGAGGTAGTAAATAATTATAAATATTTAGGGTACACACTTGCAGCAGCAAAATTTTCAGTAGACATATTACTAGCCGAATACGCTGGTAGAGCTAAAGGCAAAGTGGCTAAAGTAATGAAAACTATGTGTACTTTAGGACACGTAGACAAAAAAAATCTACTTAAAACTCTTTGATACGCAAGTGAAATAACTATTAATGTATGCAGCAGAAATATGGGGTTTAACCAGTTACAGAGTGGTAGAAAACATACACTTATTCGCATGTAAAAAGTTCTTAGGAGTAGGTAGTTAAAAAAAAAAACTCCAAACCATCTAGTACATGGAGAATTACGTAGACATCCGCTAATTGTGGATAGTACAAATAGGGCAATACGCTATTGGTTCAGAATTCTGAAGATGGACCCAAAGAGATTACCTAGACTAGCTTACGAAAGAGAGAAAACTGAAATAAATAAAATACCTAATTGGCGCTCGGCATAAAGAATTGTCTAGACCATTTTGGATTTTCAGAAGTTTGGTTCTTCGAAGGAGTAAGTAATGAAAATAGCTTTATCGCTCTACTTAAACAAAGAATGATAGACTGTTACAAACAGAACTGGCATGAAAAGAATGAAAATAGTGATCGTTTTCTAATCTACAACACATTTAAATTTCTTCATCAAACAGAAAAAATACCTGCTTGTAATTACCATTGCTAAATTTAGAAATGCCCTGACAAGGCTAAGAATAGGTACAAGTGAACTCCATGTCAATAAAAAAAAAATACACTGACAGTACAGCATTAACATCTTGCCCTTTTTGTCCCGAAGAAGAAACTGAACTTCATTTCTTAACAGCGTGTCCCAGTTATAACACATTTAGAGCTAAATATATCCACAAGCACTTCAATAATATGCAAACTATCACCCTTCACAGAATATTACAAAATGACAATATTGAAATACTACGAGACACATTGCTATGTTCACTTACTATGCTATGAAACACAGAGAGAAGCTGATGCAACCAACATAAACATAGTAAGATAAGAGTACATAGCGACGCATGGAGTACAAGCCAGATAGCAGTGAACAGTAAAAGCGGCCAAATAGTAGGCTTTGAGTGCGAGCCACGCTGTACGGAAAGAAAAGAGTAGATTAAGGAATTGCTACCTTGTTGAACTATTCTATATTCTATAGTCTTCGGACTCGTGCTTTCCGTAAAGAAAATGAAATCTCACTTTGAAATGCGCGTGGCCCTACCTAAACATTTCATTTTCTCTGTGGCTTTAGCGTTGGGTGAATCCTTTTTCAAGTGAAAAGAATGGGCATCTCTTGCGCTTCTTTACATAACCTTACAATTCTTGTTAGGATCTGCACTGAAGAGGGGGCCATTCATGGGTTGTTGAGAGCCACTTCAACTGAAATTCGTCTGGTGGCCCTCCAACTGAAACTCTTTAAATCATTTAAGCTATGGCCCACACTCTTGTCTTAGACACAGAAAGTGCATATCATAACGCTTTTATTCATGTCGTGTTATGACAGTTCACTTAAATTGTGCAAATGTGGGGAGGGAAGGGGATTTACTACCAGAAGAGCGAGCGAGTGGAGGTCTCATACTTCATTGCCGATCATCTTCATCATGCTGTTGTTCATCT
>JADBJO010007606.1:45000-62500 GCA_016801955.1 Conus betulinus | reverse complement strand
AAACCAAGTTAGGAAACATGTCGCATGATACCTTACCATGAATGCATCATGGCATTTAAAGAAAGCAAACTCTATGGATATATTTCATTGTTATCGCGTTCCATTAAGACTTTGAGATCGCCGACAGCATGTTAACAAACGAACAAACTGCCATAGAGGCACAGGAGGTTGGCAGTCTCAAAAACATCTGACACATAGTGGAGAGAGTTTGCAGATTAAACGTTGTTTAAAACCTAGTACCAGCTCTATTACCCAATTGTTCAAACGCTTCTGCAGCTGCATCCCTCGCTATATATTTGGCTTTGAGTTTCCACTTCATACTTCATCAAGTGGTAAAAGTTCTGCAAACATATAACCTGAGTGATTTTAGTGTGAACCAGTACTTCTACTGCCAGTTTCACAGCTGCACTGCCAATGATTCGGAGTTTCTTTGGATGCCATGCTGGAGCAGAAAAGACAACTACCTGACCATAACATGACTTTGGACTGTTCCAGAGAGGTTTGCTGACTGCAACGAAATGTTGTTGTCCCTGTTCTTGAAGAGAATGGCTGATATGTTTTAGAAAGAATGCCGCGTTTTGAACGCTTTGGTTACAGTTGAGTCTAACAGACTTCTTCGCTTTAAACTTGAAGTCAACAGGACACTGAGAAATGCTATCTCAGACTTTAACGGTACTCCTTGCCCCCTTCCCCCAATTAGGCCAGTGCGAAATATTGTCTTAAACTTAAGAAAATACTCCCTGCCCCCCCCCCCCCCCCCCCCCCCCCCCCCCCTTTCCCCAATTAGGACAGTGAGAAATGTTGTCTTAGACTTAAGAAAATACTTCCTGCCCCCTTTTCCCCATTAGGACAGTGAGAAATGTTGTCTTAGACTTACGAAAATACTCCCTGCCTCTCTTCCTCCCAAGTATCCCTCGTATCCCCCCTCAAAAAAAAAAAAAAAAAGAAAGAAACAACGCAACAAACTAACCAAACAAACAAACAAAAAAGACAAACAAACAAAAAACGAGGCATTTTTATTGGATTATAACTATTATTGAAAAGTATCGAATTCTCCTGAAAATTCAAAGCTAAAATAGTCCTTCAGTTTATTACTTCTCTCTGTAAAAAAAAAAAAATGTTTTGTAATTAACCGAACTTAAACTTGTTGTTTTCCTCAGAGATGCGCAGTGTCATCAGCCTGTTGTGCCCACTTAGTGGATGAAGAGAAACACGTCTGTTAATCATGAAGCGCAATGTGAAACAGCGGTGGAGAAATCATGGAACCGGGCAGGATTCCCGTATTTATGGATCAAGGGTGGCAACATTACTCCCACTTTAGCCATTACGTGTCTAAAATAATTTACCGAATTATTATCCTTAGCAAAAATTTCTATGGTATTGCGAAGATGACAAATGTATGTGGCCTATTGAGCTGCTGGGTGTAATTTGATCAGCGTTTCTAGGTGTCACCAAATAGCGACGCTGCAGGAACGTGAGGTTATGTTCACGATGGATGATGAGGCTAATTGATATAAGTGTCTGTGTGGGTGGAAAAACATCCAATGTATCGTGAAGGAGAGTGTGTAAATATTAGGCAGGTGCTGATCATTTGGGTTGAGAGACACGTGTGTATGGGGATGTTTGGGGAAGGGGAAGGAAGTGAAGACGCCTGTGTGTGTGTGTGTGTGTGTGTGTGTGTGTGTGTGTGTGTGTGTGCATCTCTCTCTGTGTGTGTGTGTGTGTGTGTGTGTGTGTGTGTGTGTGTGTGTGTGTGTGTGTGTGTGTGTTGTGTGTGTGTGTGTGTGTTCCTCCTCCTGTGTAGGTTCTCCTCCTGCTTCTTCTTGTACATGTTTTTCTCCCTCTTCATCTTGCTTTTTTTTTTTTTCTTGAGATTTGCCTGTAAGATGCTTTGAGTTTAAGAAAGCATTGTCGTCAATAGGACAAAGATGATAGGAGAAGACAGGAGTAGGAGCAGAGGTGACACAGTAGTTGTGTCCTGCGTTTATTGTACTAGACATTGCGCCCCCTGATCACACTGAAGTGACTCGGCAGCAGTGCAGTGTCTCCTCTGGTGTGCAGGCTGACGACAACAGGATATTATAGCTCTTTGTGAACTTGTAACACTGGAGACTGACCCAGGGGAATGTGCGCATGGCTGTGTGTTTGTTAAACACCAATGAGCAGCACAGGAATATTGCAACTGAAATATGAAAATTGTTGTTTGGAAAACAGTGGAGGGGGGGGGGGGGGGGGGGGGGAGTGCAGGAAAGAAAGGAAAAAAAAAAAAAAGAATGAGCACAAGACTTCAACAATACAGACACTAAAGAAGAACGAAGAGCAAACGAAAGAGGGAAAGAGACACAAACAACAAGTAAATAAAGCAAAAGGCTGAAACAACACAGAAAAAGAAAAAAACAATGAGAAATAAGCAAATAGTAAACAAAACAAAGGGAAGAAACAATACACATGAGAGAAAAGCAAATAAAAGAAACAAACAAATGAACAAAAGATGATCAATCGCTTTTCCCTTTGTGGTGGTCTTGGAGTTCAGGGCCTATCTCCCAATCACCAAATTGATCTTCTGCACAGCATTCTGTTCTGATTTGACCACGACCTTGTGGACTGACCACACTCAATCCAATAAACATCCGGGGGGGGGGGGGGGGGGGGGGGGGGGGGGGGGGTCATCAGGCCGTGACGCTGGAGGAATGGAGGAATGCGTTGAGGTTGATTGCTTGAGGGTGACAGGGTGGGGGGAAGAATACATGGGCCTCTCCATTTTTTTAATGAGCTTTTGCTTGTTGTTACTGTCGTTGTTGTTTTGGTTATTGTTGTCGCTGTCACTCTTTTTCCTCTTCCTCTTCCTCCTCCTCCTCCTCCTCCCTTCTCCTCCTCCTCCTCTTCTTTCCTTTAATTCTTTTGCTCTCTTTTTTGCTCCTTCTAACTTGCCTACTTTTACTGTATCCTATTTTCGTTGTGTTTATTTTTCTTTTATTACACATTCATTTACTTACTCATTTTTTTATTTATAGCATATTTGGGGACATTTCTCAGCAAGTTTCTTTTTCCACTTGTTCTTTAACTTTAAGATTGTGAGAACGTATGCACCTGGAACGTTTTCAGACTAAGTGAGCATTGTCATCAGTGAGAAGAAGAGGATACCTGTGAGCGACCATGGATGTGTGAAAGTGGACAGGTATGAATGAGGAGGGGAGAAGGAGCAGGGATGACTCAGTAATTGTGTCTTGCATTTGTTGCATTGGAAGTGGCGTCCCCTGGACACCACTGAAGTGACTGACCTGCAGTGCTGTGTCTCTTCCAGTGTGGAGGCTCACGACAACGTGATACGTGTAGCACTACGTGAACTGGCAATGCTGGAGACAGATGATAGTGTGAATGCACACGTGGCCGTGTATTTTGACAACACAGGAATGTGCAGCCTAGTAGTATTGCACCTGAAAGGTAAGATTTAGAAAGAAAAAAAAAATAGAGAGAAGAAAGGAAGAAAAGATACAACGTAAGTGTGGAAACTAAACGTCAACAAGAAAGAGGGTAAAGAAGAACAAAGAGCAAACGAGTGAAGGAAAGAGGCACAAAAAGGAAAATAAAACAAGACAAGAAACAACAGACACCATAGATAAGCAAACAATGGGAACTAGATATTTGTGATGCGCTTTGAGCTCGGGGCCTGTCTCCCAATCACCAAAGTGCTGTTCTGCACAGCATCCTGTTCTGATCTGGGGGCGGTGACAAATGACCACGACCTTGTGGACTGACTGCACTCAATCCAGTAAACATCTTGCGGGGTCATTAGGCCGTTGACGCTGGAGGAATGGAATATTGCGTTAAGGTTGATTGCTTAGAGTGACTGATGGATTTGTATGCCTGCGGCGGGAAGGTGTGTGTGTGTGTGTGTGTGTGTGTGTGTGTGTGTGTGTGTGTGTGTGTGTTTTTGTTTGTATATGATTCTTTTCCTTTTGTTTCATATGCTGTGTGTGTGTGTGTGTGTGTGTGTGTGTGTGTGTGTGTGTGAGAGAGAGAGAGAGAGAGAGGATTTGATTCTTTTCCTTTTTGTTTCATATGCTGTGTGTGTGTGTGTGTATGTGTGTGTGTGTGTGTGTGTGTGTGTGTGTGTGTGTGTGTGTGTGTGTGTGTTTAGTGATGGTGGGGCAGGAAGGGAGTGGGAAACGGTGGTGGTGGTAGTGGTGCGTAACTGTTGAGAAGTATGTTCTGTTTTACTTTGGGTTCAGTTTGGGTTTGTTGGGGGTTTTTTTTTTTTCGTATCTTTTCCGTGTTCATATTCCTCTACATGTCTTTGTATGTCTGACATGCTCAGGCAATTGATGTCATCATTCGCACACTTAATCATAAAACGAAATTCTGGAGAGCAAATCCCGTCACGAATCATCGCTCGTTTTTTCATGCACACATTGGAAGATCTCTCTCTCTCTCTCTCTCTCTCTCTCTCTCTCTCTCTCTCTCTCTCTCTCTCTCTCTCTCTCTCTCTCTCTCTTCTTCTTCTTCTTCTTCTTCTTCTGCTTCTATTTTACGTCCTCCTCCTTTTTCTTTCGTCTCTCTTCCTCCTCTTCCTCCTCCTCCTCCTCCTTCTCCCTCCCCCTCCTCCTCCTTCTTCTTCTCCTTCTTTTTCTTCATCGTCGTCTTTGCCACATTCTGTTTATTGTTCTCCTATTTCTCCTCACTTTCTCCGAAGGTGAAATCGGCCGTTGTTTACTACCAACTGTGTAACCCATCACATAATCACTTATACTGATGTTAAAATCTCTCTCTCTCTCTCTCTCTCTCTCTCTCTCTCTCTCTCTCTCTCTCTCTCTCTCTCTCTCTGTGTGTGTGTGTGTGTGTGTAAGTGTGTGTGTGTGTGTGTGTGTGTGTGTTGTGTGTGTGTGTGCGTGCGTGCGCGCGCGTGTGTGTGTGTGTGTGTGTGTGTGTGTGTGTGTGTGTGTGTGTGTGTGTGTGTGTGTGTGAATGCAAACACCGAAGCGTATCCTGAATGGGCGTGGATGTGTATGTGCGTGCGCGCGCATGTGTGCGTGTATGGATGTGTTTATGAGAGTGAATGCATGTGTGTACGAGTGCTCGAGTATGAGTGTGTGTGTATGTAAGTTTGAGTGTATGTGAGGGTATGAGTGTGTTCGTATTGAGATGCGTGTGTATTTGTGTATTTATGTAAGTGCGTACGTTTGTGTGTGTGCGCGCGGGCACGCGCACCCATATGTGTGTGTGTGTATGTGCGTGAGTACGCACGCGCGCGCTTGTGTTTGCGCTTGTGTGTGTATATGTGTATGTGTGCGCGCGTATTTTTGTGTGTTAATTATACTTCTTTGCTTTGAATGAAAAACGTTGATATTCTGTTCATAATGTTTTCTTAAATGTCAGTACAACTTTGAGTTAATCTGACAATAAATTGGTTTCAGTCAGTCAAGGAAAAACAGAGGCCAAGAGCAAGCATATGTGTGTGTGTGTGTGTGTTGTGTGTGTGTGTGTGTGTGTGTGTGTGTGTGTGTGTGTGTGTATGCGTGTGTGCGCGTGTGTGTGTGTATGTGTTTGCGTTTGTTTGTTTTTTTTCTTCTGTAGGTGCCTCATGTATTGGCATTGGTTTGTAGATGTGTGCACGTTGCAAGTTTACGCGCGTGTCTCTACACAGGAGCGACACCAAGTATGGATTTCCTCCAATCGATCTTTTTTAAAGGCCATTGCCCTCCACGTTTCCCACTGCCTATTCCTCTGACCCCTCACCTCACCCTCTCCTCTGAGACTCATGAATATTCATATGTGATAGACGATAGGGAGAGGGTCACAGGGGAGAGAGAGAGAGAGAGAGAGAGAGAGAGAGAGAGAGAGAGAGAGAGAGAGAGAGCTCCAACTCAAACTCACATACTTTAATTGCAAAGGCCACCAACCTCTCTGCAGTGTGAGGTCAAGAACACAATCAGAACACACACGCACTCGGCGCTTATACTGAAAATTAGGGAAAAAATATTTGCATAGCAAAATGTTCTTCCTGAAATTAGTCTGGCATCTGTGTGTTAACTGATAACAGGTCCTCTCTTCGTTTTAGTGCTTTGAAAATGAACATAGCTAAAGGGCGAGTTACAATTCTCTTTTCATTTTGTAGTAAAAGAAACAGTGATACTGGATGAACATTTCTAGTATGTATTTATCTCTTAAATCTTTATAGGATGGACAAACAATCAAAAAGTGTATTTCGTTCTCGATGTCATTCTGGAATGGACAGTTTCTGGAGTCTAGTGATTATCTTTGATGGACGTTCAAATCACTAGAACTAAGTCGAAATTTTACGAACACTTTAAAGAGAGAGAGAGAGAGAGAGAGAGAGAGAGAGAGAGAGAGAGAGAGAGACAGACAGACAGACAGACAGACAGACAGACAGACAGAATCAGAGAGACAGACAGACAGACAGACAGACAGAATCAGAGAGACAGGTAGGCAGAGAGAGATAAAGAAAGAGAGAAAGAGGTCCAGTAGTCGTTAGCTCTGTATGTTTTTTTCTTCGTGATTTCAGAACTTTTAGTTCTCTTCCCTCATGCTAGGGATATAAATGAGTGTCGAGGGGATTGGGAATCCATCTGAAGAAATGACGAACGAGACAACAACGAGTGTCGTAGAAGTAGTAGCAGTAGTAGTAGCAACAGCAGCAGCAGAAGCAGCAGCAGCACTAGTAGTAATATGTAGTGAAAGTAGTTGTAGTAGCAGCAGCAGTAGTAGTAGCAGTAGTAGCAGTAGTAGTAGTAGTAGCAGTAGTAGTAGTAGTAGTAGTAGCAGTAGCAGTGGTGGTAAATGGTGGTGGTAGTTTTAATAAGAAGTTCCCCCCTCCCTCCCCCCGCCGCAACACATTTATTCTGAGAAGACGAATGACTATGTGCTTTTGAAACCCTCTTATGCTCTCAGCTCTATATGTGTTTATTCTGGACAATCTTATTTCATTCCTTTGTTCTTTTTAAAAACAATTTTGCTTTGTTTGTTCTCTATTTCATCCATTTCATTCCGTTCAGTATTTCCTACATTATTTACTTTTAGGCTGCTAAAATAGATACCTTATTGTCCTATTTAATTTAGAAAATTCCTTAGCAGCAACCTTGGCAAAAATGGAAGTGGGTCTATTTCGTTCAGAAAACTGCAGTCTGAATTGTCCTGTTTAAAATCACACTCTGAATTGTCCTGTTTAAAATCACACTCTGAATTGTCCTGTTTAAGATCACACTCTGAATTGTCCTGTTTAAAATCACACTCTGAATTGTCCTGTTTAAGATCACACTCTGAATTGTCCTGTGTTTAAAATCACACTCTGAATTGTCCTGTTTAAAATCACACTCTGAATTGTCTTGTTTATCGTACGCTAGTGAATGATTTGCTGCCTAAACAGGTCCCTTTTTCAGCCTTTGCTCGCTCGTTTGTTTAGAAAAAGTGAAAGATACCAACAAAGCCTTGATAAAGCTATCATCAGAAAAGAAATAATCAAACGTTTTAAGCCTTGAAGCCTGTCAATGGTGAGATACAGCGAGAAACATCATATTCAATTAGGTAAACGTGAGCACTAATTATGAGCCTAACGTGAAAGGTAAATAGGGACTGAAGAAAACTAATATGACAGGGGGGAAAGTAGATTCATAGAAAAGCAAACAGGACCCCCCCCTCTCTCTCTCTCTCTCTCTCTCTCTCTCTCTGTGTGAGTGAGTGTGTGTGTGTGTGTGTGTGTGTGTGTGTGTGTGTGTGTGTGTGTGTGTGTGTGTGTGTGAGTGAGTGAGTGTGTGTGTGTGAGAGTGTGTGTGTGTGTGTGTGTGTGTGTGTGTGTGTGTGTGTGTACACAAGTGTGTGCGCACGTGAAGGTATGTGAGTGCGTTCATGTGCATGTGCATGTGTTAAGGTATGTGTAAGGGCGTTCATGCTTGTGAATGTGTTGGTGGTATATATGGGTGTACATACGCAAATATCCACTGTGCGTGTAGTGGAAGGTGGAGGGGAGGAAAAGAGTTTGGGAGGAGAAAGGTGGAGGACAAATGAGTGGAGTCAATTTAAAGAGCAGAGGAGGATTAGGAAGACATTAGTAGAGAAATAGAAATAAACAGATAAAGTGAGAGGAGGAACGATGACACTTCAGTGAGATGAAGCTAAATGGAAGAAAGGAAAAAAAAACAAAAGAAAGAAGAAAACGAATGGAAGAAGAATTTGATGAAACGGACATTAGCGAGGCAGACACTTGAAGAAGAAAGAGGCCGATGAAATGTAGCAAAAGTTCAAAGAAACCGACGTAAGAGGCAAGAAGAAGAAACAAAACGAGAGAGCAAAGCCAAGAGAATGATTGCAAAGTGTGTGTGTGTGTGTGTGTGTGTGTGTGTGTGTGTGTGTGTGTGTGTGTGTTAGTGCAATGTGTGTATGGGTGTGTTTGCACGCTTCTGTGCAATGTGTGTTATGTGTGTGTTGCATGCTGTGTGTGTGTGTGTGTGTGTGTGTGTGTGTGTGTGTGTGTGTGTGTGTGAGAGAGAGAGAGAGAGAGAGAGAGAGAGAGAGAGAGAGCGAGAGACAGGGAGCGCATGTGTGGGCGTATGCGCATGTGCATTCACATAGGTGTTTGAGTGTGTGTGTGTGTGTGTGTGTGTGTGTGTGTGTGTGTGTGTGTGTGTGTGTGTGTGTGTGTGTTTTGGGCGTTTGGCTTTTTTTTCGTATTTCCTTTTCTCTGTTGCCAACCTTTTGTTCATATTATAATGCCTTCTCTGTACAAATGGTGCTTTGTTCTATGTCTTATGGCATTAAGAGATTGTTTTCTCAGCAAATGGTTCTTTGTCACCTTCCCTTGTTATTCAGAACATTTTACACACTTTGCAAAACCATACTTTTTCCTTCTGCTGTCACGGGGAGAAGAATTGTTGTTTGTTAAATAGTGCTTTTGTTTCCTATTCTTCGTTTCAGGGCAAATGGAATGTTCAGGAATCCTGCTTTATTTCTTTGCCCTTTGTCATTCCGAGGATCTTTTTTGTGTGAAATGGTGCTCTGTTGTTTTGATCTTCGTCGTTTAATAGAATTGCGCGCCAAACGAGACTTTGTTTCTCTAGAGTCTTTAGGGTGAGAGAGCAGTTCAGAAACAAACATGTGGGACTGACCATTGTCTGACAGCCTTCGGTGTTTTAGCAGTAAGTGGTCTGTTCCACAGAATAGTGCAGTAAATGGTCAATGTTCTTTATCTTCAGAATCTTGTGGGAACTACTCGGTGGAAAGTCTGTCGGAAAACGCGGAACTTTTTGTTTCACCTTCAGGGCTAATGTCTGATAGTAAGTGTCTCTGTGATAATGGCTTGTGTCTCTTCCTTCCGCTCCGGTCATGAGAATGGCCGTGGCCGTGTGTGTGTGTGTGTGTGTGTGTGTGTGTGTGTGTGTCTGTCTGTCTGTCTGTCTGTCTGTCTGTCTCTGTCTGTCTGTCGGTCTCTCTGTACATGCCTCTGTCTGCCTGCCTGCCAGTCAGTCAGTCTGTCTGTCTGCCTGTCTGTCTCTGTCTGTCTGTTTGTCTGTCTGTCTGTGTGTCTGTCTCTCTTTGCCTCTTTGTCTCTGTCGCTGTCTCTGTCTGTTTGTGTGTCTGTCTTTCTTTGCCTCTTTGTCTCTATCGCTGTCTCTGTCTGTCTGGCTGGCTGGTTGGCTGGCTGTCCACCCCCCCTCTCTCTCTCTCTCTCTCTCTCTCTCTCTCTCTCTCTCTCTCTCTCTCTGGTGTTTCCATATGCCTGTCGTCGTTGCATAGTTCGTCCTATTGGTTGTTGTCGTTTTCATTTTGGTTTGGGTTTCTTCTCATATTTTTTCTGTTCTTATAAGTGGAAGGAGGGGAAGGATTTCATTTACTACTTTCGTCATTGCATTCAACTGTGAACATTATTAAAACTCTCTCTCTCTCTCTCTCTCTCTCTCTCTCTCTCTCTCTCTCTCTCTCTCTCTCTCTCTCTCTCTCTCTCTCTTCTTCTCATTTTTTCATCTCCTTTTTCATTGTTTTTCATTGTATTATTTTTAATGCATGCAATTATGTTTTATCATACCCTCTACATGTGTTCGCACCGTGTCAAAATTATTACATTTTGTGCTTTACTTCTTCTTTCCATTTTGATATTCGCCCTCTTTCCTCTCTGTCTCTGTCTCTGTCTCTCTCTCTCTCTCTCTCTCTCTCTCTCTCTCTCTCTCTCTCTCTCTCTCGTCGTATTCCTTCCTTTATGTCTGTTGCTCTCTATTTATATATGTCTGTCAATCTGTGTCTGTTTTTCTGCTTGTCTTTTCTGTCTCTCTGTCTGTCCGTATGTCTGTCTGTCAATCTTTGTCTGTCTCTCTGTTTGTCGTTTCTGTCTCTCTGTCTGTCTGTATGTCTGTCTGTCAATCTTGTTGTCTGTCTGTGCTTAACTGTGTCTCTCTCTGTCTCTGTCTCTCTCTGTCTCTCTCTGTCTCTCTCTCTCTCTCTCTCTCTCTCTCTCTCTCTCTCTCTCTCTCTCTCTCTCTCTCTCTCTCTCTCTGTGTCTCCTGCTGGTTCGTGTGATTGCTCACACACTTGCCCCCCTCTCTTCCTCCCGTCACTCTCTTTCTGTTCTTTTTTCTGTCTTGTTCTTTCTGTCAGTGTCTCCCTCCCTCCCTCCCTCCCTCCCTCTCTCTTTCTCTCTCTCTCTCTGTGAGTGTGTGTGTGTGTTAGTGTTAGTGTTAGTGTGTGTGTGTGTGTGTGTGTGTGTGTGTGTGTGTGTGTGTGTGTGTGTGTGCGTGCGTGTGTGCGCGCGCGCACTTTGTGTGTGTGTGTTTGTGTGTGTGTGTGTGTGTGTGTGTGTGTGTGTGTGTGTGTGCGCGCGCGCGCGCGCGCGTGCGTGCGTTCGCCCGTAAGAGAAAGAGAGAGAGAGAGAGAGAGAGAGAGAGATCCATGCATCAGATTTTTTTTTTTATTTCTCCTCATTGAAAATAGTTTTTGATTATCTTCCCTACCTTTTAATTGCTCAATCAAAAAACAAAGCCTTCATTGTGTTGATTCCCTTTCCAGTGTCGCCTATTTTCTGCATATTCTCTCCGTCTCGAGCTCTTTTGTTACCATCCATTCTCCTTTCCTTTAATTCAGTTTGAGGTACTGGACCTTTTTCGTTCTTGAACGAAGAAAGTATGGATCATCTCTGCCAACTTAGGAACACTGTATATTGTGCCATTACTTTTTTTTTGAAATATCATCGAAAGGGAATGTCCTGCCATTGAAAGGAAGATTGGATTCATTGTATCAGTCGTTGATGTGAAGACAACTGTAGTAAAAAAAAAAAAAAGGGGGGGGGGATCTTAAAGGAAAGTAGAACTAATCGTGTGATAACGAGAAAGGAAAATGAAATCGCCTGGTTTTCATTCTTTTCCATAGAGGTTTGAATGTCTCATCTTCTGCACATGAGATCCTGTACAATGAGCAAGAAAGGTGGAGCAGGTTTAATGTCTGGCATCCCAGTGAATAAGATCGTAGATAAGAGAGGAAAGAGGTGGGGGGGGGGGGGGGAGGGGGGATCCTGGAGGAGGGGAGGGCGGGTGGGAAGTGGGACTGATGCGATGAGCAGTGATACTGTCTGTGACAGAGACTGCACCCTGGAGAGTGTTGAAAGGAAATGAAGAAACCCTGTTCAGTGGGCCACAGAAGCACGGGCTGGCGTTGATGCCATCGTGTATTCTGTGCCGTTGGTTTTTCTTAAACAACAACAACAAACAAAAAAAAGCCAGGGGCAGAGAAGATGAACGGGAAAGAAGACCGGTGGTGTGGGATGGGGGTGAAGTTACACAAAATTTGGACCATACTTTTTCTTACAGAACAGGGAGTACTTTACGTTGGGAACGAAGAAATGCTGTCTTTTTTGTCTGGCTGTCTGTGTGTCCGTCCGTCCGTGGTCAAAATGTGTTCCACTCACTTCAGACAAAAAACTTCTGGGTCGATATTTCTGAAATTGTGTAGGTATGTTCATTGTGGGTCACGGATGATGTTTTATGATTTATTTTACCAGAATAGCCGTTACTAACGGCTATAAATGATAATTTTTAAAAAAACCAAATCAAGTCCGATAAGAGAAATAACCACCGCACTGTCGATTTTTTTTTCTTCCACTAACTGGAAATTGTCTCCCCTCTGTGTTGGGAGTACGTTTATATGCTTTGCGTCTTGTTATATTTGTATTTAATTAAGATTTGCCGTTGTTTTTCTTTAAAAAAAAAACACAAAAGGCGTGGGGCAGATGAGAAGAATGGGAAAGGAGACAGGTGGTGGGGATGGGGGTGAACTCACACAAACTTGGAACGTTCTGATTGTGGTCATAGTATGACAAGGTCCCCTGCAAATCGTCCAAAAGGAATGGAATGATGCCGGATCAGTCACTGTGATGTAGTGGTCAGCTTGGGGGATGCGGACACAGGGCCTTTGCGGGGTTTGAGTCTTCTCACAGTTATTGTTGACGGAATTTTGGTTGTTGTTTTTCCAGCGCAGTCCAGCTCCTGTTCAAAGTTGGTTTGTCACATTTTCTCCGACTAAGATGGCCCTACCACATCGTCATCTTCACTATCATTGTCAATTATGTCTACTGTCGTATTAGTCTCAGTGTCTCAGTGTTGAAAGTCAGGAGTGCATGTCATGAGTATTAGAAGTCATGAGTATTAGAAGTCATGAGTATTAGCAAGTCATGAGTATAGAAGTCATGAGTATTAGCAAGTATTCATGTTCACTGACTGTCTTTACTTCGATGTGGTAGAGCTTTTTGGTGGGGAGGGGGCGCTTACTTACGTTGCTTCTTTTTACTCATTTCTTTAAAAAAAAAATTGTTCTACATACACAAGTATGTATGTGTATATATATATATATATATATATATATATATATATATATATATATATATATATATATATATATATATATATATATATATATATTATATGTATTTGTATATATATATATATATATATATATATATATATATATATATAAATGCGTCAAATTTCATATGCGTAATATTCATAGTACATAATCGTATGACTGCATACACATAAAACAAAAACATTATGGAACATTACTGATCAAAACCAAACGTAAAAAAAAAACGAACTGAACACACACACACACACACACACACACACACACACACACACACACACACACACACACACACACACACATTTTCTGATCACTTTCTTCATGGATTCATTTATTCAATGAGTTGTTCATTAATCGATTTATTAACTCATTTATGGTTTCTAATACATTCGTTTGATCCATTCGTTCATGGATTGGTTCATTGATCCATGTGCGTATCAGTTCATCACGTGATCCGTTCGTTCATTAAGAAAGAGCGGTATTATCTCTGAATGTCCACACTTAAACGTGCGTCCACTTGTGCACAGTTGGGACCACTTTATAGTGTGCTATTACTTTTTTTTATAACCCAGGATAGAGAGGGGATGCCCTGCCATAACATGTACAGGGAGATTGGATTCATTCTGTCAGCCGTTGATGTGAAGACAACGATTGTAAATAGAGTTCTTAAAGAAACGTAGAACTCCTGTAATAAAGAGAACAGAAAATGAAATTCCCTGCTTTTCTCTGTTCCACAGAGGCTTAAATGTCCCATCTTCTGCAATGAGATCCTGGATGATGCCGAGGAAGACGGAGCAGGTTTAATGTCTGGCATCTCCTGTGAATAGGATCTTATGTGAGAGAGAAAGACGGGAATTGAGGGAGCGGGGAGGCCGGAGGATGAGGGGAAGGACTGATGGAATGCGCAGTGATAACGACTGTGACAGAGACTGCACCCTGGAGAGTGTTGAAAGGAAATGAAAACCCGGGGCAGTTGACCACAGAACCACAGGCTGGCGTTGATGTCTTCGTCTTTTCTTATCGTTGCTTTTCTTCCAGAAAAGAATCGTGGGGCAGGGGAGAAGAACGGGAGAGGAGACAGGTGGTGGGGATGAGGGTGAACTCACACAAGAAACGTTCTGATCATTGTTATACTTCGACAAGTTTCCCTGCAAATTGTGTGACAGGGATGAAGCAAGGCAGGATCGATCATTGTGATGTGGTGGTCAGTCTGCAGGATGTGGACTCGGGAGGCGGAGGTGGGGGGGAGGGGGCTTTAGGGTTGGAGACGTATCAGTGGTATTATTTACAGTGGTGTTTTTTCAGCCCAGTGCAGCTCCTATTCAAAGTTGATTTGTTACATTATCTCCATCTAATATGGCCCTCCACACTGTCATCTTCGCCATCATTGTCAATTCTATCTGTTGTCGTGGTGGTCTCAGTGTTCACAAAAGTCAGGAGTACATGCCAGGTCATTGGGGTGTGTCTTTAGTTAGAGGTGGTAGTGTTTTCTGGCGGGGGTAGGGGCGCTTACTCATGCTGGTTCCTGAACTAAGCCATAACTGGCGTCCCTGGGGAGAGAGAGAGTGTGGGGGAAGGAGGACAGGCTTCCGATGTGCTGTGCTGAGTATGCTGGGATCGCCACAGGCAACGTTGACCACCACTGGCTCAGTCAGAGTGCAGTGTCTTATCTGGTGGGTTGCCTTATAACGATCTAACATTGATTGCTCCGTGTGTAATGCTGGTGCTCTGGCTATAGCAGAACAGCCTTGGTGTAGCTGTGTAAGCTGAATGGCGTATGACTGTGCTTTGAGAGTGTGCAGACGAGGCAGCCAAAACGAAGAGAAATGATTCCGGGTCTCCATGGAAACTCACCGACGTGACTTGGTAACGCTGTTGTTTCTTCTCTGGAGAGCCACATGACGACCTGCTATTGGTAGCTGTCTGGGGATTTCAAGGATCTAGTATGGCTTCAGAATGGACGTTGGGGTAATTGTGTGTGGGATGTTGGAATGAGTGGAGTGAAAATAACACAGTTAGGAGGGCATAAATGATAAAACAGACAGACAGAAAGACAGACAGACAGACAGACAGAATCCAAAAAAGACGAGAGGGAGAGAGACAAAGACGGACAGAGACAGGAATTTGATAAGAGAGAGAGAGAGAGAGAGGAGAGAGGAGAGGAGAGAGAGAGAGAGAGAGAGAGACAGACAGACAGACAGACAGACAGACAGACACACACAGACAGATACACAGACAGACACACAGACACACAAACAGAGCGGATATTATAATGTAATGCCTTCTTTTTGTAACACATAAATGCATACATTCCTTGATTCTTTGCATTGTTTCATTATCTGCTTATCTCCTAATCTGTATCACAGGAAAAGTGTGCTAGAGTGTAGTAGTAGTAGTAGTAGGGGTCGTAGTAGTAGTAGTGGTGGTGTGTGGTGGTGGTGGTAGTACGTGTAGCTTTCCGTCTGTTCACATCTGTGATATTAGAGAGAGAGAGAGAGAGAGAGAGAGAGGAGAGAGAGAGAGAGAGAGAGAGAGAGGCATGAATGTCTGTGACTATGCAAGTGTATGCATGATGTGGTTATCTAAGTGTATATAATGTCCTCCTCTACATCCCTGCAACATACCTGCAAATATCTTACAGTAAATGCTTAACTGGACTATCAATTAAAGACAAAACAACACTGAAGCAAAACTTTGAATCTTAAAAGACATCACTTACGGACATGCCTGATAACGGTGGTAAATGTGCTTGCAGAGGTAAACAGTCAAACAGCAGATGCTTGCTGGTAATCCATCGTTCTCCACAAATACATTTGCTTTGGTTATAGTTATATATTTAGTTTTTAAGGCATCAAGTTTTAATTCATAAAATATTGAAATGAAATGTCTGTATTGGTACACATTTTTCGCTTGTAAATGAGGAATGCTTGTGCATGTTCATAACTAATTAAATGTCTTTTTATCAGCCACACCAACCGACGTATTTTTGTAGTGTTTTCTGAATCAGCACCAGACGGTTCGCTTTAATAATTGATTGACTTCAGGTAAAGAAAAGGGTATATTCAATACCATGGCGCATTTTTCATTTCTGGCTCCTCTCTTTGCGCATCTATCAGCGAGCTCATTACCCCAAATATCACAATGCGATGGAATCCAACAGAAGGTAACATCAGTTTCTTTACATATTAAAACATGAATAAAATGGCATATTTCATTTACAGGAAAGTTGTTCGAAATGAACTTTGAAAATTTTTGGATTGTAGAACATACACTGAATCGACACAAATAACTACTTTAAATATTGATGGTGGCAAGTTAATTAAATATGACAACGCCATAACAACCGCTGTCATTTCAGCGACAATATTGATCTGCCTTTTCCGAAGGAATATATCTTTTCAACCTTTTGTGATGGTATAACAAAAGCAGAACCAGGCTGATTATTAGACAATTCTGGATCATCTGTGTAAATTTTAAGATGTTAAGGATATTTCTGTTGTATACGCATCTGTGTGTGTGTGTGTGTGTGTGTGTGTGTGTGTGTGTGTGTGTGTGTGTGTGTGTGTGTGTGTGTGTGTTCTCCAGATCAAGCCCCTTGTGTGTTGATTTAACTGTCTCCATGTATCAACAAGCTCAAGTGTTGACATCATTCCTGTTCATTCTTTCTGGCGCGAGTGATGTCAATATGTTTGTCATTCTGATAGTCTGTACTAAGACTTATCATTCCCATAACTATCCCATACACAATGATGTAACCATATTTCATAGGATATTTATTTCCTCTAATTCTAATGTTATATAAACAAAGAAGCAAGTCTCGTTTCTATTCCATCCATTGATATTTAATATCAAATCATTTCCCATTGTGCACTCTGAACATCTTTGATGATTTTTTTTTAAATTCTGAAAATCAAATTTATCAGCTAAGAGTTTCGCTTTGCTACTTGATTGAGAATACTGGCAGTAAATACAATCTTACACCTGTCCCCTTTTTAATGGGTGTTTGGTTAAAGAAAAAAAAAACCAACAAAGTGCTGTTTTGTCTTGAAATGCAAATACATCCTTTCATTTTGTATTCTTCGAGGCTTAAATTTTTGATGGATGGGTGGATAGGTTGATGGATTCCTACTGAGTTATAAATTGTTCGTTTTCTCATTGTACTATTTCTTTATCCATTTATTTGATCCGCTCGTTCATGGATTCGTTCATTGATCCATTCACTTACTCATCAATGGATCCGTTCATTCAGTAGGAAAGTTCTGGGTGATCCCTGCATGCGCAAACACAAAGCATATTCACCTTTTCGCAGGAATGAACACTTTCTATGCCATAACTTTTTATGGGATAGAGAGGGGATGTCCGCTATAACTTGCACAGGAAGATCGGATTCATTCTCTCAGCCGTAGAGTTCAAGACAATCATCGTAAGGAGGATCTTGATGAAAACAAAAAAACTCATCCTGTAATAATAAACACGGAAAATGGAATACCCTGCTTTTCTTTCTTTTCCACAGAGGCTTAATTGTCCCATCTTCTGCAAATGAGATCCTACATGTCCGAGAAGAATGGAGCAAGTTTAATGTCTGGCATCTCCTGTGGATAGAGAGAAAGTCGACAGAAGAGGGAGGGGGAGGCTGGAGGAGGAG
>JADBJO010007606.1:27500-40000 GCA_016801955.1 Conus betulinus | reverse complement strand
TTGCGTTTGCATATATAAAAAAAACATACAACCACAACGACAACAACAACAACAACAACGTGGAACGCCATAATCGGCACACCTGACATCTGTCGACCCCCGCCAATCTTTGAAGGCCTTGAGCCGAAATATGGGGAGGGAAAGGTATGGGGGTGGGTTGGTGGAGGAGGGGGGGGGGTCGGGGGTTGGTGGTGGGGGGTGGGGGACAAATCCGGTAACATATACATGTCTGTGAGTATGCGTGAGAAGCCAGAGCGTGTGTGTGTGTGTGTGTGTGTGTGTGTGTGTGTGTGTGTGTGTGTGTGTGCGCGCGCGCGCGCGCGCGTGCGTCTATGTCTGTGTGTGTGTGTGTGTGTGTGTGTGTGTGTGTGTGTGTGTGTGTGTGTGTGTGTGTGTGTGTGTGTCTATGTGTGCGTGTGTGTGTGCGTTGTGTGTGTGTGTGTGTGTGTGTGTGTGTGTGTGTGTGTGTGTGTGCGTGCGCGCGCGCGAATAGCTGTTAACTGTTACGGAAACATGTTAAAAGTTGCTGTGGAAAAATCAGCCTGTTGATTGCATTTCTTTAAAAAGTATTAAGAGACAATCTGCTTGTGCCAAAGGTGGACTTGTCCTACTCCATCAAGCTGCTCTCGAGTGTCAGTTCATTGACGAGTGTCAGTTTTATATCGACCTATCCCTCGGACGTAAAACTGGATTTTGTTTGTGGTTTCTTGGAAGATTAAAACAACTTGCATGTGCATCCAGAACATTATGTGACACGCTATAATCGGTGCAGCAAACCGAACACGGACCTGCTGGAGGACATCGGACCTGTCCATTTCAGCCCATCTGTGAAGGCAGTCGAGCCGAAATATGGGGAGGGAAGGGTATGGGGATTGGCGGGGGGCGAAAGGAGGAGGAGGGGAGATTGGAGGGGGCAAATCTGATGATGGCGCGTTGTCTGTGAATACGCTTGAGGGGAGGGGGAGTAGAAAGGGGGGGGGGGGGGGTAGAGTAGGGGGGGGGGGGGGGGGGTAGAGCGGTTGTGCTTTTGAGCAGCTGAAGATTGCCCTGGAAGCTACAGGTTGGTGGGCAGTTGGGCTAAAAAAAAAGTCAAGCGGTTGATTACATGTCCTTCAAGAAAATAGAGAATGTGGCAATCTGCTTATGCTTAAGATGAACTTTTCCCATTCCATTAAGCTGCTCTTGAATGTCAATCAGTGCATTAGATTTCAATGGAGACAGAGACAAGAATGGGCATTTCTTGTTGACCGTTTCTTGTGTCCAACACAAGTTCAGTGTGAATAGTTTTTTATGATTTTTTTTTTTTTAAATTATTTTTATTCAGTTATCTTTCATCCCTCCATTCCACAATTCCTGCATTCATACTCTCATTTGTTCATCAACATGTTGTGTTGTGAAAAAAGTATAGTTAGACTTAGCAACATTGGGACATAGTGCAACGATGTAAAATTTATAACGAACTTAATACGCACAAAATTACAATCAATGGCATTAATGTCGCTAATTTTCCAGAGAATGCAAACATTCAAGATGAATAAAGGGAGAACTTTTTTTCCCCTTATTTTACAAATAGTTTGAATGGGAAGAAGAAATAAAACGGAGTAAAACAAATAAATATATAAACAAACGGTAGCAGTACTACCACACACGCACACACACACACACACACACACACACACACACACACACACACACACACACACACACACACACACACACACACACACACACACACACACACACACACACACACACACACTATTTCCTGTTTGAGGCACAGGTATTTTGACATTAAGTTAAGATACAAGGTTTTCATATGGGTACGAAGCTTGCTTAAAATTGTCAAGTTTACCAATAGTAACATACCGGTATCTTTCTAAACCATACCTGTCTTTCAAAACAGCAATGAATACATTTACAAGTGGAATTGTCTTTCTCCATTTACATTTGTAAATATATAATTTTGCCAATAACATGATTAAATTCATATTTGATCTGAGACAATGTGTCCATCTGCTCCAAACAAAACATACGTTTTGGAAAAATCTTAAATTTATACAACTAGTTACTTGGTGAACAATAATTCTCTTGAAGACCCAGCCAGAAATCATTAGTAAAGGGGCAAATGTGTGAATAGTTTATTGGATGTGGAGGAGGCTCTCATCAATCCATGCATTGCAAAGACTGGACTCTGTTGTTAACGTCATCGGCAGCCGGTGGTGGGGATGGGTGGTTATTCTGGAGCTGTTGAACGACTTCACTTGAATTGAAATGGTTTCGGATTGATCTGTGCTTATGAGAGTTGCTGCTAATTATTTGCAGTGCATTATTTAGGTAGGTGATGCAGAGAGAGAGAGAGAGAGAGAGAGAGAGAGAGAGAGAGAGAGAGAGAGAGAGAGAGAGAGAGAACTCAGAATACAGAAAACTTTTTATTCGATCAAAAATTTAGATTTTAGGCAGAGCCTCTTCTTCCAACCTGTCCCTTGCTAAGCTAAATTATGCAATGAGATTCAAAGACAATAAAATGAAAAGAAATAGTAAAAAAAAAAAAAAAAAAAAAAAAAAAACACACACAGACACATGACATAAAATACTATTCACACACACACACACACACTTCACACACACACACACACACACACACACACACACACACACACACACACATTTGTATGCTAAGGTTTAAGAAAAACATGCATATATACGCAGTTATAACATGCAGACAAGAGCAACAACAAAATGGGAGAGGGGAAGGGGACGTGAGACGGGGGAGGATGGGGGTGGGGGTGTAGTGTGGGGCAGCGGTTGGCAATGGAAGATAAATGGGTTGTTAGATAAACAGTACAAAATTGCAATGTTTGCTGAGTGTTTGTGATTGTTGGTGGAGTTCGCGACCAGACGAGGATGATGATGGCGATGGCACTGGCATGAAACAAACAAAAGACAGTATTGTAAGAGAAGCAATTCTCCACACTTAGTAAGGACAGTTAGTGATATAATTTGCTGACATAACTAATACGGCAACAACGTACGCATCTGTACTTGTTGATGATATAATTGACTACAGTAAAACGCTGCTATGAGACAGCGTAACCTACGTCAAAGAGTCTGTGAAATATTTTCGAAGGTCTTTTGAAGGAGTGTAATGAACGGCACAATTTTAGGTTTGGGGGAAGAGAGTTCCAAACGGCTGAACCTGAAAATGCAAAACTAGTTTTGAACATGTCGACCCAAGTACGTGGTAGAATATAATCGTAAGACATATCGACATGAGGCCGCATTAAGTAAAATCTCTGAGGTATTGTGGGGCCAGAAAATTGTGTCCTTTATACATAAGTACAGGTTTGTTGAAAGCTAGTTGTGCTTGCAGCGGCAGTATGTTTAATTCAGCCTGCTTTTCGGAGTTGATAAGGAAGAATCTGGCAGCATTATCTTTGCCGTTCTTCTGTACATTTACTCTAGTTTTCTATGGAGAACGTGTGCTGCACAATCCCAGACTACAGATGCAGAGTTGATGTGAGAGAGACAGTGAGCCTGGAAACACATTTTTCGAGCGTCTTTATCTATGTAGGGCTTCAGTTGTTTAAGCATGAAGACACTGCGAGCCAGCTTGTGAACGACAGATTCAATGTGGGACTGCCACTTTAGTTCCTCGTCCACCATCAGTCCCATGACTCGGTGTCTATGCACTTGTTCTATGGTGTTGCCATCTTAAGACAGACTGAGACTTACAGTTTCTGTTTGGTGTTTCTGTCTAGAGGTGATTGCCATGCTTTTTGTCATCTCGGGATGGACTGTCATGGAATTATAATTACACCACTCCCAGACATCGTTTAAACCTTGCTGTAGAGCTTTTTGGACTGTCTGTAAGTCCACTGCGCTGGAATAAAGGGAAGTGTCATTAGCAAGAAGGTCACACAAGACATTCGGATGTGAAATTGATAATGGGAGATCATTTTATAAGCAAACAGAATAGAAGCGGCCCTAGAACAGAAATCTTGGGGCACTCCAAATTTTGTAATCTTTGTAGATTTGAGAGAGAGAGACAGGCAGAGACAGAGACAGACGGAGACAGAGACGGAGACAGAAAGAGAGACAGTGACTGATTGATCTTTGATATTCAAGAAGGAAGATTATAGGCCGTGACTTAGTGTTACAACTGTCCTTGTCATGCATACATTATTTCAACACATATCATTCATACTGACAGTGCAACATAACAGCGCTAGGATGTGATTCCACGGTGACAAGCAGGCTATTCATAAATGTATCATACAACCAAGTTATAAAGAAAGCATTCGTCTTAATGTACGAATGTACACGGGTAATGGGACAGCTCGAACAAGCGGAAGCGTACATGATCGACTACACAAACACACGAGCATGCCGATAGCACGGAAGTGTATGTGTGCCATCTGTCACGTCACAAAGTCCAGTACAGGCACCTGCACGCACAGGCGTTCGAATGCGTGACACATTCACAGGAACAAAACTAAATGAAACTAAAACAAAGTAAATCAGAGACGTACTTGAACGTAAACATTGTATGTTGATCTCTTGTCTTTCTCTGCCTGACTGTCAGCCCCTGTCCCTGTCTGTCTGTCTGTCTGTCTGTCAGTCTGTCTGTAAGATTGCTAGACATGAACTTACACTGTTTTTTCCACCTGCCTGTAAATGAAGATAGAGAGATAGACAAATAGATAGATAGATAGATAGATAGATAGATAGACAGATAGCGAGAGCGAGAAATGGAGAGAGAGAGAGACTGTCTGTCTGTCTGTCTGTCTGTCTTTGTCTGTCTGTCTGTCTGTCTGTCTGTATGTATGTCTGTCTCTCTCTCTCTCTCTCTCTCTCTCTCTCTCTCTCTCTCTCTCTCTCTCTCTCTCTCTCTCTCTCTCTCTCTCTCTCTCTACTCCCTACTCGTCTTCTTCTTTTCCTCCTGTTGGTACTCTTCATTCTCCTCTTGGTTCTTCCTCTCCTTGTAATCCTCACCCTTCTTCTCCTCCAAAGTGAAATCAGCTGTTCATATTACCATGCGCGCATGCCCAGACACATATTGACGTGTACAAGTAAAATATACATATGAAAAAAACAAAAACACACTTTAGACATCATAATCTGTAATTCCATGTTCTCCGCTTAACATGATCCAAATCTGCAATGAAAACATAATAAGTCTTGTGTTCGTTCAAGGTTTAGGTCAGAAAAACAGCACACTATCTGACTGTTTATCGTCATCGTTTTGTCCATAATAAATAACATTACTTTCTGCCTAGACCTCAGATCCATGTAGAATTCATGCTATAGATAGCAAAACTTTCTTTGTGTTTAAGTTTTAGGTCAGAAAAACATAATATCTGATTGTTTAGAGTCATCATTTTGTCCATCATAAATAGCATTACTTTCTGCCTAGACCTGAGATCCATGTAGAATTCATGCTGTTCTTTCTCAGTCCTCGTTTCCTGCTGTCTCCACTGGGGTGACTGCTTGTGGCGGTCCTCTGGGAGTCTGGGGCTTTCCTTCCTCAAATGAGGGACACAAATGTACTGGTTTCAATGGACATACTCACGTAAAAGTTACGCTAAATGTGTGTGTGTGTGTGTGTGTGTGTGTGTGTGTGTGTGTGTGTGTGTGTGTGTGTGTGTGTGTCTGTGTGTGTGTGTGTGTGTGTCTGTGACTTTGTGTGTGTGTTGGTGTGTGTGTGTATTTGTGTGCGTGTGTGTGTGTGTGTGTGTGTGTGTGTGTGTGCGTGTGCGTGTGTGTGTGTGTGTGTGTCAAAATACAAACTCAAAACTCAAAGTCAAATAGTTTAATTGCAAAGACCGCGCGCTGACACCTATCTGCAAGGGATCAAAAAACAAAAGTAGAAAAGACACACGCGCTCGGGGTACCTAAGTAAAATTATCGGCGTAAAATATTTGCATAACAAAAAAAGTTTATGTTCTTTCTGAAATTACTCTGACATTTGCGTGTTAACTGATAGCAGTCCTTCTCTTCGTTTCAGTGCTTTGAAAATCTACATAGCTACAGAACGAGTTACAATTTTCTTTTCATTCTGCACTAAAAGAAGCAATGATACTGATGAACATTTCTAGTATGAGGCAAAATGTATTTATCTCATAAATCTTTTGAGGATGGACACACACACAAAAAATATATTTCGTCCTCGATTTGATTACAGAATGGACAGATTTTGCAGTTTAGAGTATATCTGTGATGGACATTTGAATCACTAATACCCAAGTCAAAATCTCACGAACACTTTGCAAAATCTAGAAATTGTAATATCAGTTAAATATTTCTCAGGCTGCTATAAGGATTTGAAGGAACAGTATGTTGAATATATGTCACTATTACGTGTTTTACTATCCCAAGAAAGAGAGAGAGAGAGAGAGAGAGAGAGAGAGAGAGAGAGAGAGAGAGAGACAGACAGACAGACAGAGAGACAGACAGAGAGAGAGAGAGAGACAGACAGACAGAGAGACAGGAAGAGACAGACAGACAGACAGACACAGACAGGAGACAGATAGACAGATAGATTGCTAGAGACTCACATATGTGCCCACATACAGGATTCCCAGTTCCAATTATCACCAAGCAGACTAAGAGGAGGGGGATGCGTTCACATGTTGACTGTGAAGTGAAAGCTTCCTCTAACCTCGCTGTCTCAGGTGCTGGGAACTGAACCCAGGACCCATGGCAGAACAATGATCTATTCACTTGGGTAATCAGCGCCCCACCCCCTCACTGGCCTACACGGGAGACAATTCCCCGATGTGGATGAACCGTGAGGGTTGCGTCCCTTCCTCTTTCTAAGGGTGAAATGAATTATGGATTATTATCAACTGGGCAGCTCAGCACAAAAGCTGGTATGAAAACTAATGACGCATATGAAGAGCAAAGTTTAAAGCAGTCTGTTCTTTTATGCAGCCTTTGGTGATCCAGATCCTCTTTACTTTCGATGCAAACACGATAATAGATATTGTTTTTCAGGGCTAGAATTCATAAAGAATACTCTTTCTAGTAATTAACCGTAGGCGGTGGGGAAATATTAATGTTGTGTGATAGTGTTTTGATCTGAGTGCACCTCATGCTGTTGTTTTCCAGTCCTCTTCAGGTGTGTGTGTGGTGTGTGTGTGTGTGTGTGTGTGTGTGTGTGTGTGTGTTATTGAACAGAGTTGTTTTGTTTTTCCTGTCCTGTGTCTTTCAGGAAATGACTTGTTTTCAGTACAAGCTTTCCCCTGCTTCCTCAGTTGTTCATAAGACTACTTTCGCCTTTAAGCTAAACTTTGTTAGTTGCTCTTTGATCAGAAATTGCAATTTGTCTGTAAACATGGTATCTGCAGTGCTCAAGGACAGATGTGTAAAAAATGTACATCACGGATCCTGGATCCGTCGTTTTCTCCAGACACGCACCTCCTGTCTGCAGGAGAAAGTAATGGACTTGTTCTCTAGCCGTATTCCATCAGTTCACCAGGTCTGGTGAAATCAGTCCTTGTTCGTAATTTTGCTCACGTTGAACATCTTCCATCCACTTTGTTTTGTTTTATATATCTACATAATAGCTGACTTGTTTTATTTTTATTCTGGAAGACCTTATTGAAAACGGAAAAGAGCAAGCCTACTCTTTGACAAGGAATAGCGTGCCTTTCTTTCTGATCACTGTAGAGAAGAAAATGATGCAGCATTATTTGAACTGGAAGATTGGATTCATTTCGTTCGCTGTTGATGTGAAAACATATGCTGCAAAAATGGATTTGAAGAGAAAAAAAAAAACTGCTCTTTGCGTCATGAATACAAAAAAATGAGATTCGTTGATTAATTCACAGAGGATTGATCGTCCCATCTTCTGCAAATGGGAGTGTGGATAATGCTTGGGAAAGGCACTCAGGTTGAGTGTCTGGCATCGTCAGCAAATGGAATCTTAGATGAGAGAAAGACGAGAGGAGGGGATGGGAGGGTGGGTGTGGGATGAGGAGGTAGAGAGGGAGGAAGGGGGGTGGAATGCGTAGAAACAATGCCTCTGATAGAGACTGCTCCCTCGGGAGTCTTGGAAAAATGAAGAAATTCCAGAGAACTGGCTGAAGGACAACACGTGTGCATTAATGTCTCCGTATTTTCTTTGCCGCCCCCCCCCCCCCCCTTTTTTTTTTTTCTCTCTCTCTCTCTAAAAGAAACCCCAGGGGGGAAAAAGTCGAAACGATAACTTAAAACTTTGTGATTTGAATGATACTCCGACAAAGTGTGTGCCACGGATTGTCAAAGGGAAGAGCAATAGAGTCTGGAACTGGCCACTGTTGAGGGAGAGGGAAGGAAGTGTGGGATTGGAAAGGGAGGAGCAGGTGCGGCGGGGGGGGGGGGGGGGGGGGGGGGGGGGGGGGGAGAATGCGCAGTAGCAATGTCTCTGAAAGACTGTCATTCCTGGAAATCCTGACCATCTGTCCAAAGGGAAATGGTAGGCATGGAAACCCTGAGCATCTGTCCAAAGGGGGATGGTAGGCATTGAAACCCTGAGCATCTGTCCAAGGGGATGGTAGGCATTGAAAACTCTGAGCATCTGCCCAAAGGGGGATGGTAGTTATGGAAACCCTGAGCATCTGTCCAAAGGGGGATGGTAGGCATGGAAACTCTGAGCATCTGTCCAAAGGGGGATGGTAGGCATGGAAACCCTGAGCATCATCTGTCCAAAGGGGGTGGTAGTTATGGAAACCCTGAGATCTGTCCAAAGGGGGATGGTAGGCATTGAAACCCTGAGCATCTGTCCAAAGGGGGATGGTAGTCATGGAAACCCTGAGCATCTGTCCAAAGGGGGATGGTAGGCATTGAAACCCTGAGCATCTGTCCAAAGGGGATGGTAGGCATTGAAACCCTGAGCATCTGTCCAAAGGGGGATGGTAGGCATTGAAACCCTGAGCATCTGTCCAAAGGGGGATGGTAGGCATTAGTATCTTCGAATAAATTCAAACTTTTGTTTTCGCTGGAACTATATTGTAAAGTATGCCCCACAGATAGTCAGACGCTGGTAAACACAGAGGCACTGTGGTTCAGTGGTTAGCTTTGCAGGACACACGCAGGGAGACTGTGTGTGTGTGTGTGGGGGGGGGGGGGTCGAATCCCACTTTTGTCATATATTTGTGGTCTTTCTTCATTCTGCCCCTAACCAGCTGCTGTCCACAGCTGCTCTGCTCAGCACAACGCCACCAGATTGCGCGACAACTGTCTACGGATTGAACTTGGTGCTCTCTCTCTCTCTCTCTCTCTCTCTCTCTCTCTCTCTCTCTCTCTCTCTCTCTCTCTCTGCTCTCTCTCTGTGTGTTGGGGGGGGGGGCAGAATAAACTGAGTAGGAAAAAAAAACACCATTCACAAGAGAGAGAGAGAGAGAGAGAGAGAGAGAGAGAGAGAGAGAGAGAGAGAGAGAGAGACAAACTCAGACAGACAGACAGAAAGTCTTATCCTGTTTAGGTAATACAGAGAGATGTGAGAAAACTCAGACAGACAGACAGAAAGTCTTATCCTGTTTAGGTAATACATTGCCACACAATGTGGAACCTACTGTCTGGCACATGGGGCGGCCAGAATGGTATGGCAGTTAATGGGCACACAGAGTGCCTCTGGCACTGCACGTGACAATGGTATGGCAGTTAATGGGACACAGAGTGCCTCTGGCACTGCACGTGACAATGGTATGGCAGTTAATGGACACAGAGTGCCTCTGGCACTGCACGTGACATGGTATGGCAGTTAATGGACACAGAGTGCCTCTGGCACTGCACGTGACATGGTATGGCAGTTAATGGACACAGAGTGCCTCTGGCACTGCACACGTGACATGGTATGGCAGTTAATGGACACAGAGTGCCTCTGGCACTGCACGTGACATGGTATGGCAGTTAATGGACACAGAGTGCCTCTGGCACTGCACGTGACAATGGTATGGCAGTAATGGACACAGAGTGCCTCTGGCACTGCACGTGACAATGGTATGGCAGCTAATGGGCACAGAATGCCTCTGGCACTACACGTGACAATGGTACAGCAGCTAATGGACACAGAATGCCTCTGGCACAGCACGTGACAATGGTAGGGCAGCTAATGGACACAGAGTGTCTCTGGCACAGCACGTGACAATGGTAGGGCAGCTAATGGACACAGAATGCCTCTGGCACAGCACGTGACAATGGTAGGGGCAGCTAATGGACACAGAATGCCTCTGGCACACTGCACGTGACAATGGTAGGGCAGCTAATGGACACAGAATGCCTCTGGCACTGCACGTGACAATGGTATGGCAGTTAATGGACACAGAATGCCTCTGGCACTACATGTGACAATGGTACAGCAGCTAATGGACACAGAATGCCTCTGGCACAGCACGTGACAATGGTAGGGCAGCTAATGGACACAGAATGCCTCTGGCACAGCACGTGACAATGGTAGGGCAGCTAATGGACACAGAGTGTCTCTGGCACAGCACGTGACAATGGTAGGGCAGCTAATGGACACAGAGTGCCTCTGGCACAGCACGTGACAATGGTAGGGCAGCTAATGGACACAGAATGCCTCTGGCACAGCACGTGACAATGGTAGGGCAGCTAATGGACACAGAATGCCTCTGGCACTGCACGTGACATAGGTACAACAGCTAATTGACACAGAGTGCCTCTGGCACAGCTCGTGATAATGGTATGGCGATTAATGGACGCAGAGTGCCTCTGGCACAGTTCGTGACAATGGCATGGCAGCTAACGGACACAGAGTGCCTCTGGCACAGCTCGTGATGATGGTATGGCAATTAATGGACACAGAGTGCCTCTGGCACAGTTCGTGACAATGGTATGGCAGGTAATGGACACAGAGTGCCTCTGGCACTGCACTTGGTTGTCGGTTTAAAGTATGAAGAATAACAGGTGAAACCTGACAACCTACATGAATTCCTCCTACGGAGTGCATTTTGTGCAAGGGAAAAATGACACCGGTGTTTGACTGTTTTAATCTAACGAACGCTGTCTATAGACATTAATTATTTGGTAGGACCTTTCGTCGTGGATACTGTTCATATGTAAATGTATCATATTTCCATGTAGGTTGCAGCATTTCTTTGTCTTGGTTCATTTATGAATACGGAATGCTATTTAAAGTGTTCTAATGTAAATCATGTAGAGGTTATTTTAGAGGATTTGTTCTTCAGTGTAAACCTTCACATGATGTAAACAATGATATTTAGAATAGTTCCTAGTGCGTCCACCAAAACCAAAGTTACAAGACAAAACACTACGCGTTTTGACCGCTTAGGTCTACTTCAGCCAAGATAAACTACATTCAGAACAATGAAAAGGACGAACGAGCAATCCCTCATCTTCTCATGTCCGGCGCAAGATCGGCGTTGTCTGGGACCACACACTCGAGTTTCATCCAATAGATCAAAGCGTCTCTGAAAGTGTTGCTCCAATTTCCTGACCAACACTGGAGGTGTCTGTATCTCTCGGGCTTGGTTACCGCCAGTATATATTATGAAGGTAAGCTTAGAGTACAGCCTTGTTGTGCAGACTTAGACCAGAATGAAATCCGTAGCATCATCTTCATCATCCTCCTCATTCTCATCAATCAACGTAAAAAAATCTCAAATTCTGTGGCCGTTCATGCCCTGCTCTTATGGTGACCTCAGTTGCAGTGTGCTCTACACGTCTGTGGCTTTGGATTGATTCCGACGGGGTTACCGGTATCGGCAAATTCATGGTAACTGTTGCTGGACGGACGGATGTGGTGGCACCCTCTGCAGGGAGAGCTCACTCGCACTGGCTCCATGACTCTGCAATTATTGTTGAGAACAACGTATTTATGCTGCATTGCACTACGTTTCCCTGCCATTTTCTTATTGAGAACATAACATTTTCTTTGTGAAATGGAACTTTCTTGTTTTACGGGCCTTGTCGTTTAATAAAAAAAAGTATGCCCTAAAAGTCACTAATGACTTCGGCTCTTAGGGGAAAAAACAGTTAGTAAAAAGGGGGCTGGGATATAACTGCCATATCCCCTTCGGCGCTTTAGGACGAAGTGGTCAGGTTGTGTGAACAGAGCGATGAATGGTTTTAGGACGAAGTGGTCAGTTGTGTGAACAGAGCAGTGAAATGGTTTTAGGACGAAGTGGTCAGTTGTCTGAACAGAGCGATGAATGGTTTTAGGATGAAGTGTGTCAGGTTGTGTGAACAGAGCGATGAATGGTTTTAGGACGAAGTGGTCAGTTGTCTGAACAGAGTGGTGAATGGTTTTAGGACGAAGTGGTCAGTTGTCTGAACAGAGTGGTGAATGGTTTTAGGACGAAGTGGTCAATTGTCTGAACAGAGTGGTGAATGGTTTTAGGACGAAGTGGTCAGTTGTCTGAACAGAGCGATGAATGGTTTTAGGATGAAGTGGACAGTTGTCTGAACAGAGCGATGAATGGTTTTAGGACGAAGTGGTCAGTTGTCTGAACAGAGCGATGAATGGTTTTAGGATGAAG
>JADBJO010007606.1:0-25000 GCA_016801955.1 Conus betulinus | reverse complement strand
TCGAAAATACAAAACTCCAACTTTTATACCACTAAAAAAATCTAATATATCGTGAATATTTCGTGAACAATTATTACTTCAGTAGGCCTAACAGGTGTTTCACCGTATGAATTTTCAGTTGAAAATATGTCGTCTTTCTGATGAACAGATCCTTGATCGGTCGCTTCATCCAGATCCTCACGACCGATCTGTAACAAGAAACTGATTTGTTCCCTCAGCAGTTTTTAAACTGTCCACAGTTTGGAGAAAATCGGCCATGGTAATCATTTTTTCAATCTTGTTTAAGTTGAACTTTTCTCCCCACTTTCAGCTCCTATCTAAATAGTTATTAGAATATTTTCTGATCGTCTGAGCAAAAGAATAAAACGAACATGACCAACTATTTCACGAGGAGTAACACACGCCGTTCTTTCCCATCGCCATAGACAGGAGATCTCCCAGCATAATTTGAACTGGAAAACGGAAATCTTTCTATCAATCGATGATGTGCAGACATCGATTGTCAACTGCATCTTTGAGGAATAATTCAACCCACCCTGCAATAATGAACACAGAAAATGGGGATTCATTTATTATTTCACAGCAGGTGGAATGCCTCATTTTCTGGGAAAAGGATCTCAAACACTGCCTGAAAAAGACGGCGCAGATTTAATGTCTGACATCATTTGTGAATGCTAAATGAAATTCGAGAGGAAGACGAGAAAAGAGGGTGGGGGGAGAGGAGGAGGAGGAGGAGGAGGGACAAAGGGGGGAGGGGGAGGGGGGCTAATGGAATGCGCTGTAATGTCTGTGGGAAAAACGACGGCTCCTTTAGAATTCTTGGAAGGAAATGAAGAAAAGCTGAGAGACAGATTGTTTGAATGACAATGGGCATGCACTACAGTCTTCGTATTTTCTTTGCCATTTTTTCTTATTGAAATAAGGCCTGGGGGAGAGGAGAGGTGGGCGAGGGGCGTGTGAAGGTATACGCTAAAGTCTACTCTCTCTGATCATAGAGGGGCGTGTGAAGGTATACACTAAAGTCTACCCTTTCTGAGTATAAAAGGGGCGTGCGAAGTATACACGAAAGTCTACTCTCTCTCTCTGATCATAGAGGGGCGTGTCAAGGCATACAGTAAAGTCTAATCTTTCTGATAATCGAGAGGCGTGTGAAGGTATACACAGAAGTCTAATCTTTCTGATTATAGAGGGGCGTGTGGACGTATACACTGAAGTCTACTCTCTTTGATCATAGAGGGGTGTGTGAAGGTATACACCAAAGTCTGATCTTTCTGATTATAGAGAGGCGTGTGAAGGTATTCACAAGAGTCTAATCTTTCTGATTATAGAGGGGTGTGTGAAGATATACACTAAAGTCTTTTTTTTTATATAGGGGCGTGTGAAAGTATACACTAAAGTCTAATCTTTCTGATTATAGAGAGGCGTGTGCAGGCATTCACAAAAATCTAATCTTTCTGATTATAGAGGGGTATGTGAAGGTATACACTAAAGTCTAGTCTTTCTGATTATAGAGGGGCGTGTGAAGGTATACGCTAATCTCTAATCTTTCTGATTAAACAAGGGGGGGGGGGGGGGGGGGGGGGGGGGGGGGGGCCTGGGGGGGGGGGGGGGGGGGGGGGGGGGGGGGGAGGAGCAGAGGGCGAGAGAGCAAGGTGAGAGAAAGTATAAAGTATACACTTAACTTTAATCTTTTTTATTATAACTATGATGTGACAAGCGTGCCGTGACTATGATGTGATAAGCGTGCCGTGACTATGATGCAACAAGCGTGCCTTTGACCATGATGTGACAAGTGTGCCATTGACCATGATGTAACAAGCGTGCTGCGACTATAATGTGGCAAGCGTGCCGTGACTATAATATGACAAGCGTGCCATGACCATGATGTGACAAGCGTGCCATTGATTATAATGTGACAAGCGTGCCATGACTGTGATGTGACAAGCGTGCCATTGACCATGATGTGACAAGCGTGCCGTGACTATGATGTGACAAGCGTGCCGTGACTATGATGTGACAAGCGTGCCGTGACTATAATGTGACAAGCGTGCCAGAACCATGATGTGACAAGCGTGCCATTGACTATAATGTGACAAGCGTGCCGTGACTATGATGTGACAAGCGTGTCATGACCATGATGTGACAAGCGTACCGTGACTATAATGTGACAAGCGTGCCATTGACTATAATGTGACAAGCGTGCCATGGCCATGATGTGACAAGCGTGCCGTGACTATGATGTGACAAACGTGCCATTGACCATGGTGTGACAAGCGTGCCGTGACTATAATATGACAAGCGTGCCGTGACTATGATGTGACAAGTGTGCCATGACTATAATATGACAAGCGTGCCGTGACTATGATGTGACAAGCGTGTCATGACCATGATGTGACAAGCGTGCTGTGACTATAATGTGATAAGCGTACCGTGACTATAATGTGACAAGCGGTCCATGACTATGATGTGACAAGCGGTCCATGACTATGATGTGACAAGCGTGCCGTGACTATGAATGACAAGCGTGCCGTGACTATGATGTGACAAGCGTGCCGTGACTATGATGTGACAAGCGTGCCGTGACTATGATGTGACAAGCGTGCCGTGACTATGATGTTACAAGCGTGTCGTGACTATGATGTGACAAGCGTGCCATTGACTATGATGTGACAAGCATGCCGTGACCATGATGTGACAAGCGTGCCATTGACTATGATGTGACAAGCGTGCCGTGACTATGATGTGACAAGCGTGCCATTGACTATGATGTGACAAGCGTTCCGTGACTATGATGTGACAAGCGTGCCATTGACTATGATGTGACAAGCGTGCCGTGACTATGATGTGACAAGCGTGCCGTGACTATGATGTGACAAGCGTGCCGTGACTATGATGTGACAAGCGTGCCGTGACTATAATGTGACAAGCGTGGCATTGACTACGATGTGACAAGCGTGCCGTGATTATAATGTGACAAGCGTGCCGTGACTGTAATGTGACAAGCGTGCCATGACCATGATGTGACAAGCGTGCCATTTGGGAACCGCCGATTTGTCGCACACGCCGATTTTTGTCGCACGTGCGACAAATCGGCGGTTCAGCCTCACGCTTCTTTGTCCCACATGTATAGGGGGGGGGGGGGGGGGGGGGTGGGTGTGTGTGTGTGTGTGTGTGTGTGTGTGTGTGTGTGTGTGTGTGTGTGTGTGGTGAATGGAGAAAGAGAGAGAGAGAGAGAGAGAGAGAGAGAGAGAGAGAGAGAGAGAGAGAGAGATGAAATGAAAATGAAATGAAAAATGAAACGGAATGAAATGAATGAAATGAAAAAATCTTTTAATTATTTTGCAAAAGCCTTACACACACACACACACACACACACACACACACACACACACACACACACACACACACACACACACACACACACCTATACATGTGCGACACAGCAGCGTGAGGCTGATGCGACAAATCGGCTTGTGCGACAAATCGGCGGTTCAGCACATCCCTTTTTTCCGCTGATTTGTCGCACGTGCGACAAATCGGCGTGTGCGACAAATCGGCGGCTCTCACCATTGACTATGACGTGACAAGCGTGCCGTGACTATGATGTGACAATCGTCCCGTGACTATGATGTGACAAGCGTGCCGTGACTATAACGTGACAAGCGTGCCGTGACTGTGATATGACAAGCGAGCCGTGACTGTAATGTGACAAGTGTGCCGTGACTATAATGTGACAAGTGTGCCGTTACTATGATGTGACAAGCGTGCCGTGACTATGATGTGACAAGCGTGCCGTGACTGTAATGTGACAAGCGTGCGATGACCATGATGTGATAAGAGTGCCATTGACTATGATGTGACAAGCGTGCGTGACTATGATGTGACAAGTGTGCCATGACCATGATGTGACAAGTGTGCCATTGACTATGATGTGACAAGCATGCCGTGACTATGATGTGACAAGCGTGTGCCGTCACTATGATGTGACAAGTGTGCCGTGACTATGATGTGACAAGCGTGCCATGTCCATGATGTGACAAGTGTGCCGTGACTATAATGTGACAAGCGTGCCGTGACTATGATGTGACAAGCGTGCCGTGACTATGATGTGACAAGCATGCCCTACAGATCGTCAGAGGAGAATGGAGTGGATTCTGAATAAGACACGGGGGGAATAAGGGAGCAGGGATTATGTAGAGTTAAGGTGGGGGGGGGGGGGGGGGGGGGGGGGATGATAGAATGCGTAGTAACAATGTGTGGAAAGATTATTCATTTCAGAAACTTGGAAGGAAATGAAGAGACCTCAGGCAACTGGCCCGAGAATGATTGTACGCCAATGATTGATATTCAGTATGTTCAGTCAATAATTGATAGTCAGTATGTTCAGTCAATAATTGATAGTCAGTGTGTTCAGTCAATAATTGATATTCAGTATGTTCAGTCAATAATTGATATTCATTATGTTCAGTCAATAATTGATATCTTCAGTATGTTCAGTCAATAATTGATATTCAGTATGTTCAGTCAATAATTGATAGTCAGTATGTTCAGTCATAATTGATATCAGTATGTTCAGTCAATAATTGATATCTTCAGTATGTTCAGTCAATAATTGATATTCAGTATGTTCAGTCAATAATTGATATTCAGTATGTTCAGTCAATAATTGATAGTCAGTATGTTCAGTCAATAATTGATATTCAGTATGTTCAGTCAATGATTGATATCTTCCGTATGTTCAGTCAATAATTGATATTCATTATGTTCAGTCAATAATTGATATCTTCAGTATGTTCAGTCAATAATTGATATTCAGTATGTTCAGTCAATGATTGATATTCAGTATGTTCAGTCAATGATTGATAGTCAGTATGTTCAGTCAATGATTGATAGTCAGTATGTTCAGTCAATAATTGATATCTTCAGTATGTTCAGTCAATAATCAATCTAGTATTCAGTCAATAATTGATATCTTCAGTATGTTCAGTCAATAATTGATATCTTCAGTATGTTCAGTCAATAATTGATATCTTCAGTATGTTCAGTCAATAATTGATATTCAGTATGTTCAGTCAATAATTGATATCTTCAGTATGTTCAGTCAATAATTGATATTCAGTATGTTCAGTCAATGATTGATATCTTCCGTATGTTCAGTCAGTAATTGATATTCATTATGTTCAGTCAATAATTGATATCTTCAGTATGTTCAGTCAATAATTGATATTCAGTATGTTCAGTCAATGATTGACATTTAGTATGTTCAGTCAATGATTGATAGTCAGTATGTTCAGTCAATAATTGATATTCAGTATGTTCAGTCAATGATTGATATCTTCCGTATGTTCAGTCAATAATTGATATTCATTATGTTCAGTCAATAATTGATATCTTCAGTATGTTCAGCCAATAATTGATATTCAGTATGTTCAGCCAATGATTGATATTCAGTATGTTCAGTCAATGATTGATATTCAGTATGTTCAGTCAATGATTGATATTCAGTATGTTCAGTCAATGATTGATAGTCAGTATGTTCAGTCAATGATTGATAGTCAGTATGTTCAGTCAATGATTGATAGTCAGTATGTTCAGTCAATGATTGATATCTTCAGTATGTTCAGTCAATGATTGATATTCAGTATGTTCAGTCAATGATTGATATCTCAGTATGTTCAGTCAATAATTGATATCTTCAGTATGTCAGTCAATAATTGATATCTTCAGTATGTTCAGTCAATAATTGATATCTTCAGTATTTTCAGTCAATAATTGATATCTTCAGTATTTCCAGTCAATAATTGATATCTTCAGTATTTCCAGTCAATAATTGATATCTTCAGTATTTCCAGTCAATAATTGATATCTTCAGTATTTCCAGTCAATAATTGATATCTTCAGTATTTCCAGTCAAATGATATATCTTCAGTATTTCCAGTCAATCAATAATGATATCTTCAGTATTTCCAGTCAATAATTAATATCTTCAGTATTTTCAGTCTTTTGAAAAAAAAAAAAAAAGAGCCCGGGGAAGGGAGAGGAAGGGTAGGGGTAGGGAACACTCACACACACACACACACACACACACACACACACACACACACACACACACACACACACACACGCACGCACGCACGCACGCACGCAGAGCAAACCCGAAACTTTTTATTTCAAAAACTACGTGACTGAGGGCGGAAATTGACATAGACTAACAAACAAATTGTCCTGTACTTTGTCTATGTCCTTGGCAGTAGCTAACCCTCTCTCTCTCTCTCTCTCTCTGAATGTTGAAACTCTTTGTGTTGTTGTTGCTACAGTTGTAGAGAAAAGTGCGTGCCTTACAATGTCAGACAAAAGTGGTATGGAGTGTAAGCCAGGCATCATGGTACAGTGGTGAGCTCTGAGGGAACAGACAGGGGGACCGTGGGGGTTCCAGTCCCTCAGTGTCTCCACAACTGCTGTGTTCTATCGGGAAGAACTGTTTCCAGATCCATTCACTCACCCGATCTCTCAGTTAGACCGTTAGTCGAATTTTGCTGACCAAGATCGCTTAGAAATTGATTTGAGACTATTGCACAAATACTGCGGTTCTGATTGTGACGGAAGAAGCTGGTAAACTAGAATGTCGCCAAAGACGAATCTATGAACATTTGATGCAGATCCAAATATCACTTTCACGTGGCGGTCAAAATCATAATCATCGCCATTTCCTTCTTGTCCTTGTTCTTCATCTTCAACATCATCATCTCTTCCTCCTCCTCCTCCTCCACCCACTCCTGCTCCTGCTCCTCCTCTTCTTTTCTTCTTCTTCTCTTCTTCTTTATTCCTTAACTAACACTCTAAAGTTAATCGCTGAAGAGATGTTTGTGTATTTGAGTGTCTTCAGTTCCATTATTCCATTATTAGTGTGGCCACGCTCTTGTGTTTATTTTTTTCAAAACATACTTCTCTTTGCTTTTCTTTTCTCCTCTCCATCCTATCAACATGCAGCGAGCCACTCATTGACTAAAGATGAAATGGGATTTGAAGCATGTGTCAGATTGTTCCTTCCCCTTGATGGATGCGTTCCCACATGGATTCTCGATTTAAATTCAAGTCAAGTGCATCTCAGATGCCGACTACAAAAACGAAAAAAAATCTTCTCCACCCTGCGTCGGGGATTAAACCCAAGATCCTCGGTGAATCAGGACAGCAGTGATTTATTCAAGAGGAAAAACCTGTGCCTCCCTCGCCCTCTCTTCACCCCCCCCCCCCCCCCCCCCCCCCCCCTTCCTTCCATTTATATACACGACGACATAATACTTTAGTCAGATTCACTCTCCGAATAAATTGAAATGCAACAGCCATCGTTACAATACAGAGAGACAGCGATGTTTGTGCGCACTGTACGATGCTGCGAAAGTGGATGAAATGTGTTTCCTCTTCGCCTGTGACGGGCTGTTCCCATGCGCAGGAGACTTGTGTTTCCTCGATTGTGGTTGGTTGCTTAGTAGGGCTGGTTGGCTGGTTGGTTGGTTGGTTGGTTCGCTGGCTGGATGGTTGGCTGGCTGTGTTTGTGTGTGGTGTGTGTGTGCTGTGTGTGTGTGGGTGTTTGTGTGTGGGTGGGTTTTTTTTAAACGTACTTTGCCCGTGTAACGAATACTATTTCATAGCTGTTTGAATGTTTGGACTTAAGCACATAGAAAAGATAAGCTGCTGTTCTGTTACATTTTCAGCTGTAGATGACTGTCATCATATTCGTTTTGTTGAAATTCATGACGAGAATTTTGGCTGTATTTATAACAATTCAAACTTTACGTTTCTGATTATTTTTAACATTCTTCTGTAAAGGACGTCACATCTGTGCGATTGGACATTTTGAGTTCCGAATTCGAGTTTTCACCTCTCTCTCTCTCTCTCTCTCTCTCTCTCTCTCTCTCTCTCTCTCTCTCTCTCTCTCTCTCTCTCTCTCTCTCTCTCTCTCTTTACTTATCGGTCTCTGTGTCTCTCCTCTCTGTCTCTCTGTCTCTGTCTCTCTTTCTTTCTTGTCGATCTGTTTGTCTGTCTGTCTGCATCTTCCTCTCTCCCCCTCTCCTATATCTGTGTCTTCCTGTTTGTCTGTCTATCTCTGTCTGTCTGTCCTGTCTCTCTCTCTCTCTGTCTCTCTCTCTCTCTGAACACACAAAACACAAACACACACATTCACACACACACGCACACACACACACACACACACACACGCACACACACACACACACACATATACACACACCGCACACACACACGCGCGCGCACACACTCACACAAACACACAAGCATACGCACACACACACACACACACACACACACACACACACACACACACACACACACACACACACACACCACACACACACACACACACACACACACACACACACCCACACACACACACACACACACACACACACACACGCACGCACACACACACACACACACACACACACACACACACACACACACACACACACACACACACACACACAGAGTCAATCTCTCTCTCCCTCTCTCTCTCTCTCTCTCTCTCTCTCTCTCTCTCTCTCTCTCTCTCTCTCTCTAAATCAGTTACAATGTCAATGGGTGTCATCAGTCATCCCTGTACAAATACTGGATCCCCTTTCATCTTCCAATACAATGCCTGGTGCGGCTTTTGTGGTCGACCAAATAAAAACCAGCGTTGACAGTCAGAAAGGCAGACAAACAGACAGACAGAGACAAGAGACAGAGAATGAATGCTTATGTTCATGCATATCTCTGATTTATTATCTTTTTCATTTCTTTTATCTGTGGCTTTTGTGAGCGTGCCAGAGATTTGTGTGTGGTTGTGCATGCATGTGCTTGTACTGTGTGATAAATGGCTTGCAATGTACTTCCATGTCCCATGCCTGTTCGTGTGGTAAATCATTTGCTCTTTCACTTGTTAGTGTTGTTGTCCAGCTACGTGTGCGGGTGTTCACGTGCAGGTGTGAGCTTGCCTTATTGCGTAATTGTATGAGACTATGAGACGCGCATTTGCTCAGAACTTTTCTAACTGTGTGAAAGTTAACGCACCAATAGGAGCTGACAACCATCGTTGTGTAATCTCTCTCTCTCTCTCTCTCTCTCTCTCTCTCTCTCTCTCCTCTCTCTCTCTCTCTCTCTCTCTCTCTCTCTCTCTCTCTCTCCCTCTCTCCCCCCCAAGGAATTGAAAGCTCGTAGTATACTTTCACTTTATTGATGAGTCTGGTTCCCCCCCCCCCCCCCCCCCCCCATGTTTCTATGCCATTTAAAAAGTACTTTCTTTGTTTTTGTTTTCTCCCCTTCTCGTAACATTCAGAAAAATATATTTTCCTACAAAAAGAATCGTTTTTCCTCGTTTCTTGCCTTCCTCTTATGTTCAGAGCATATACAAACATTTTGTTAAGTCATGCTTTGGGTTTTCAACCCTTAGTCAAGGAAGAAATAGTGTTTTCCTTGTAAAATAATGCAACCTTTTTCTGCCGTTCGTCTTCCAGAAGAAGGTTCTTTCTTTGGTAACTGCATTGTATTTCTTTTGCCTTTTTGCCGTTCACAGAATGGCATTTTCTTTGTAAAAAACGTGCTGTGCTATAGAGTTCTTTGTCGACTTCAGAAAGTTTAGAACAACATTTCTTTTTTAACACGTGCTGCGCTATCGAGCTCTTATTTAATTTAAAAGAGTTTAGAAAATGGTCTTTTCTTTGAAAGAAGAAAGGTTCTGTGCTGTTCAGTTCTCTATCAATTCAAAAGAGTTGCGCTGAACAAAACGAGTCGCTGTTGCCCCCGGCTGTTCAGGTCAGGAACGAGAGCAGTGAGAATCAGGCGTCTCCTAATCCCCCTCAGTGCATCAGGACTAAGTGGACAGGTTGACAGAGCAAGCAGGGAATGGCCCCTTTGGCTTCAGATGGTGTGCAAAGTGCTCTGTAGCCAGTCCATCAGGAAAGATAACGTTTTCTTGGTGTGTGTGTGTGTGTGTGTGTGTGTGTGTGTGTGTGTGTGTGTTTTTTTCTGCCCGCAGGGCTTATCGTCAGGTGGGAAGTGATTCTGTGATGGTGAGTCCTTAAGGCTCCCAAAACCACCACCCAAAAGTCACACGACCATCCAATACCGCTCTTTCAAAAAAAGTTTAATGAAACAGCATACCTCTATGACTTAAGCATTTCCCCATTTCACTTAACTTATAATTACTCAGACGTCAATGATGCACTGTCCTTCTGGTACCAAACATTCCTCACCATCATAAATAAACACGCGCCGTTACATCAAAAAAAGAGTTAGGCATCCGCAAATGAACCTGTGGCTGACACCAGAATTGCTGCAGGAATGGTACTACGAGACCAACTCAAGGCAGCAAATATGTTTGACGAATACAAAGAGCAGAGAAACTTTGTTTCAAACAAAGTTGAAAAAGTCAAACGAGACTACTTAAGCATCCATTCGAAACTTTATGTGAACTGGCTGGAGGCCGAAAGGCCCACACCATTCTTTGTGGGAACCATTGGTTTAGGCCGGACACAGCCAAAAATGATTCGGATATTATGTACCCAAGGTCTCGAACCAAGCCCCAATTCTTGCAGAGATATGCGTTTGCCCCACGTCTAGACATATGCTCTAATTCCTTGCCTACTGAGATCCCCTCTTCTTCATATTCTCTATCTTAATCCATTATAATCATGTTATGCGGGTGGTCGGTTCTGTGCTGCTGACCTTGTTCAAAATTGCATGTATGGACTTAGTGAGATTATACTCTCTGGAGGAAACTCTGGAGGAATGATTTGATCTTAGATACGCAATTAAAATCTAAACAGCAGTAAATTTTTTTTGAACGTTAGGGAGACATCATGTCCCTTTTTGCAGTACCGATGTTTCATATACAGTTAGCTGACAAGAGTTTTATGCCATGGCGCTGAGTAGGAGCGCACGAGACAACAGAGGACAGTGTGAAAACCATGACCCATCTCTTGAATGGCGGGATGTTTTTTTGCGGCATAGCCAATTGTATGGACAATGCGTGAGACCGTGCTCGTCAGCTTACTCAGGCAACGAGTAGACAGCGCGAGAGTGTTGTCTCCTGACTAGAGATGTTATTCATAAGGTCATCATGGAATATCTGTCTCTCCATTTGGAAACAGACGCAGGCAGTAATAGAGGACAAATTTTGCAATTCTCCCATGCCAGCCCCAATGGCAACAGGCTCTCAATGAATTAGAGGATGCTTTCCCATTGTTTAAAGACACCTCTGTATATTTTATACACATGACATGTTATGCAGAATTTGGAGAAATGTATTTTAATCTCTTTTTTGCTCTCCTCCTTTTGTTTTCTTGCCTCCGATGTCTGTGTCTCTGTAATGTTAACTGTCTGATATAACTTCGAGTCTATTTCTATCGGTCTGTCCGCCGCCAATTTTCTGCTACCAGCATTTACCCCATTTTTTAACTCTCTCTTTTTCTCTCTCCTCTGCTCTCTCTCCTCTCTCTCTCTCTCTATCTCTCTCTCTCTCTCCTCTCCTCTCCCCCCTCCCCCTCACCATATCTCTCTATCCTTTGACACCCCCACCCCAACCACCCCCCCTTCCCAGGAGCCCCCCACCATGGAAAAAAAACCACCCCCACCGGTCCCCCTTACTTCATCGACTTGTTATATGTTCGTCCGGCTCATGCTCATAGGCAATTGTGACTAATCTATCATTTCTTGAGTCTCATTGTCCAGCGATACCTAACAATGACACATCGACGTCACCCGTTGTTGACGATTGGGTTTGTCGAGCTTTTTGTCCTAGTTCGCAAACATGTCATTAAAAGATTTCGGATGACCTGTCTAAGTGTTGACACTGACAAAATAGGAAGAACACCATGACTTCACTAAGTTATATGCGCGCATGAGAATTGTAATTCCCCGTGGGCTGATCAGTTGTTGTCATTCTTCCTTTGTGGTGTCATATGATGACATTGCCAGCCTGTTTCTTTCAGAAATCCTGATTGACCGACATTTATGACCCTGCTCTAGAAATTTGCTTCGCGGGTGGGAAGTTCTGACGTTCCCAGTGAGTCGAGATGCGTCTATTTTTCCTTACGTGTTGTAAAAGGTTTTTGGTGTACCTAATTGCCTATTTAGCTGGCTTAGTTTTTGGTTTGTTTGTTCTGGTTCCGTTTGATATTTTAATTTACCAGAATCTATTTGTGATTGGTATGACTCACTAGAGTAAGGAAAAAAAAATAAAAAAAAAAAAAAAGAATAAAAAAAAAAACAGAAAAAAAAATAAAAACAAAAAAAAAAAAAAAGAACAACACCCCAAGAAAAAAAAACTAAAAAAAAAAAAAAAAAAAAAAAAAAAAAAAAAAAAAACAACAACAATTTGACAGGTTCTTGTACAACATTAACATGAATGATAGCTAGTATGATAACCACGTTACTGCACGCGCGCGTGTGTCTAGGGATTGTGTAGCTGTATGTATTTACGTATGTGTGTGTGGTGTGCTATGCATCAGTTTTGATGTGTGAATGATCTGTGCCTGGGTAGTGTGCTGTAGGGGTGTGTGCGCAACCGCGCCTCTGGCGCGCGCGACTGCTGCGCCGCCCCCAACGCCGCCGCACGATCCAGAGCTCCTAAGAGAACGAGGAGAGCAGCGGAGATTGATCAAGCTGAGGAGTCGGACCGACGAGATGATTGGAGGTCGACCGAGATCGCTAGAGAACGAGAAGAGGAATGAGAGAGCTGTGCTGCGATGCGCCCTGCGTACGGTAAAGTTTTTAAAAACAGATTGGTGCCCCCTCTTCTTTGACCAAATATATATACAAAAGCACTGACACATCGGCATTGTTTTTATTATTTAGCTTTGTACACACACATTTTAAAACACACTACCCCAAATAGACTATAACTGGGATGCAGAAACAACATTATAGGTCCAATACCATCACGGAAGAAAGAAGCTATAGACAGTCAGGAGCCCAGCAGATCAATCATATGGTAGTGAGACATGAACCACGAAAAACCAGGTTTGACACTACAGACATCACATGGCGCCTATACATAGCACAGGTTGAAACAGATCCAGGTTTGCACACGACCAGATTCAGTGCGATATACATGACGGTACACTGAAACCAGGTTTTGACACTACAGATCAATGGTATACATGCACACTGAAAACCAGGATTTACAACTAACAGATCAAATGGTATACATGCACACCGAAAACCAGGTTGACACTACAGATCAATGGTATACATGCACACTGAAAACCAGGTTTTGGACACTACAGTTCAGCCCTTCTATTTAGAATACGGGTCTGTATCCACAAAATTTGTTTATTCATCAATCATTGGTTGATGTTATACTTTTTAAAAAAATTCATCCAAAAATTAACCCTAGCCTTATGCATATGTTCGGCTCTTTTTAACACGAGGACAAGATGGTACACACTTTACTTCCACACGCTAGATTTTAATAAAAACAACTAAATGAGTTTCCAACTGAAAGAAGGCCAACCGCTAACAATTACAGTACCAGTTCAACCGACTTCAAAAGGTTGTGGCTTCGATGTGTTTTTCGATGAGTTTTGTATGATGTATCCCCAAACAACTCATTGAGATGTTTTGGGGGTTGTTTTTTTTCTGGAAAATAAAAACAATTCGCATTGCGCGTGCAGAAAATACATGGCACCGTGACAATCGGTGCAGATGCCCGAACACAAACCTGCTGAAGACAGCTGCCAACCGCAACCAGCCCCCCCCCACCCCCCCCCCCCCCCCCCCCCCCCCCCCCCCCCCCCCCCCCACCCCCCCCCCCCCCCACCCCCCACCCACACCACACCCCTTTTTATGCTGATTGATGAGATTGATGAGACTGAGGATGATGACGATGACGCTACGGATTCCATTCCGGTCTGAGACTGCATGACGGGCTGTACTCTATGCTTACTTTCATAATGTATCCTAGCGACAAATCAAGCCGAGAGATACAGACACCTGCCAGTGTTGGGCAGGAAAATGTGGACAACACTCTCAGAGACGCATCCATTAAGTGGATGAAGCTCGACGGTGTGTGGTGCCAAGTCTTCCCAACTGAGCCCGTACTAAACTCAACTCTGGGTAGGAGCCAGCCGGGGGCAGAAAAAAATCCCATATGGCTCTAATGGGAATCGAAACCCTAGCCATGAGTCCACGACGCTAACCATTTCGCCACGGGGGCTGGTCAATATCTGTATGTGTACCTTCAGCCAGTCTGTGCAGTTAGTTAGGTGACATTATCGGGAGGGGGAGGGGGTTAGGTAAAGCAGTAGGCAAGTAAAGATGAGAATGGGTGATCCTATTTGAAAAAAATGCGCTCATTGTCAGTGAGCAAACGGTGGGAGAGGGGCGTGAATGTGTGGGTGGGGAGCACCTGCTGTTGACCATGGAAACGTCTATGCTAAGCTAGGGGGACAAAAAGGAACTCAAGGCCATTGATCGCATTGCTCACAGAAAAAAATGGAGAGTCGGACAATACCAGACAGCAAGGGTCCTAGGGCCCACTAGGACTCACCTAGGTTCTGGCTAGATCATTGTCCATCGCAGCTAGCTAGAACCTAGGTGGAACCTAGTACCTTTGCTGACAGGGAATCTGCCAACGCCAGCAATGAGCTTTTGGGGCTCCCGCTGTTGTTGAATGTCAATTAATTCATTGGATGTCAGTGGACAAGGACTGGAGTTTTCTTGCCGGGTCTTGGGTCTGCAGAAGGGCAGCGTGCAACATACAAAGTTCCCTGTTTAACTTGATCGAGAGCCGTGTTCTATCCCCGCGTGGTCGGCTAGGCTGAAAAACAATCTGTTTTGATTATTCATTTCTGACTTAGAGGGATAATGGTGGCAAACCTCGAATTTCTCTTTCATCTGTAATATAGATTCAGATAGAAAACAGACACAGGGCCAGCTGCCGTGGCGAATGGTTAGCGCCGCGAACTCCCGGCTGGGAGGTCGTGGGTTCGAATCCCATCAGTCATGTGGGTTTTTCTGCCCCGACCGGCTCCTACCCAGAGTTGAGTTTGCTACGGGCTCAGTTGGGGAGGACTGGGACCACACAGTCGAGTTTCATCCACTTTAATGGATGCGTTTCTGAGAGTGTTGCTCAAATTTCCTGACCAACATTGCAGGTGTCTGTATCTCTCGGGCCTGGTTGACGCCGGGATATATTATGAAAGGGTAGCGTAGAGTACAGCCCTGCCATGCAGTCTCAGACCGGAATGGAAATCCGTAGCATCATCTTATCATCCTCATTTCATTGATCAGCATCAAAAAAAGTCTCAAATATGTGGCCCTTCATGCCCTGCTCTCATGGTGACCTCAGTTTTGATGACCTCTCCACGTCTGTGGCCTTGGTTTGGTTCCGTCGGGGTCACGGTATCGGCGAGTCCATGGGGGGCTGTCGTTGGACGGAAGTGGTGGTGCCCTCTGGAGAGAGAGAGCTCACTCACGCCGGCTCCGCGACTAAGCAATTATTGTCGTCAATAGGAGGCTTAGTAGGTGGTGTCCTGCGTATGTTGGATCAGAACAGGCGCCATTGAACACCAAGGAAATGACTCAGCACAATGCAGTGTCTCCTCCAGTGGGTTTGCCTCTTGAAGACTTGACATTGACTGTTCCCTGTGGATTGCCGGTGCCGGGGCTGCGGCGGCGGGGGACTGACCGAGCTGTGGCTGTGGACAGGATGTCCGAATGAGCGGCGCGCTGCCACTGAGGGGCACAGAAGATGGGACAGCAAAAAAAAAGAAAGAAGAAGAAAAACACACGCACGCACGCACGCACGCACGCACGCGCGCACGCACACACACACACACACAAACACACACCACACACACACACACACACACCACACACACACACACACACACACACACACACACACACACATTCTGTCACTCTCTGTCTGTCTGTCTGTCTGTCTGTCTGTCTGTCTGTCTCTCTCTCTCTCTCTCTCTCTCTCTCTCTCTCTCTCTCTCTCTCCTTCTCTGTTTCTGCCTCTCTCTCTCTCTCTCTCTCTCTCTCTCTCTCTCTCTCTCTCGGAAGGAAGGAACTGAAATAAACAGCCTACCCTCCCCCTCCCCCTCAAACGTCATCTCCTCTCACCCGCATTTTCTACGAACAAAGGTCATTTTAAAAAAATATAAGATAGAATCAAATAGCACTGCATTAGAAGTAAAACTGAAAGAATTAATAGCCCCAGGCTAACTCTAATGAACGTGTGCATCCGGACAGGGTAACGTAAAGGGAAGCTGGTCTCCATTTCTGTCATGTGGTGGAACCGTGAAATCTCACATGGCATTCTCCAGAAACCGACGTCATATTGTTCATGTCTTAAAATCCAGTCTGTTAGATCTCCTCTCTCTCTCTCTCTCTCTCCCCTCTATCTCTCCTCTCTCTCTCTCTCTCTCTCTCTCTCTCTCTCTCTCTCTTTTTTTTTCTCTCCCTCCCCCCTCCTTTCTCCCTCCCTCCTCCATTTCTCTTCCTCCCTCTCCTCTCCCTGCTGTCTGTCTCTTCTCTCTCTCTCTCTCTCTCTCTCTCTCTCTCTCTCTCTCTCTCTCTATCTCAGTGTGTGCGTGCGGTGTGTGTGTGTGTGATGTGTGTGTGTGGTGTGCGTGCGTGCGCGCGCGCGCATGCGCGCGTGCGTGGCGTGCGTGGGTGGTGGGTGCGTGTGTGTGTGTGTGTGTGTTGTGTGTGTGTGTGTGTGTGTGTGTTCCTGTCAGTCTCTATCTCAGTCTCTCTCTCTCTCACTCTCTCTCTCTCTCTCGTGTGTTCTCATTGAATTTCTTTGTTTTCTTTACAGTGGCAGGAAATTCAATTGCGAAAAAACCACTTCAGTGCTGTCAGATGGCTACAGACACCTAGCAGACCCGAGAGTCCCATGTGGAAACAACTGTCTGCATATTCATGAAACCCTCGCCTGAAAACATCTGGAACCCTGCGCCGGGGAAGACTTCGAGAGTGTTGTGTGGTTTAGAGAGATGACGATCAGGAAAAGACGGTGAATACGTTGGCTACTCCGTAAGCTTTTACTACCTGGGAAAACATGTCGATTTAGAAGGCGGCTTTAAAGGCCAAACAGCAGCCAAGGAGTCCTTGTAATACACAAATAGAGGCGGAATTATAATACCTAGTCTTTGATTTAAGTGGTGTCCCTGTGACACTGTTGTCCAGTGACAAGACTTTTTTTTCCCTTTGTGTGATCATGGACGATGTCTCTGTGCTTTCTCTTGTTTGAACCCAGTCGATAATAACCCCGGACAATATCACTCACAAACAGAAGTTATGCTCTGCTCATGCTGAACGCTATAAATGCAAACACATACCTTGTGTGTCTTAAAGCCTTCTTTGGAATATTTGTCAAAAGGTGGGTGAGTGTTTTTTTTTTTTTTTTTTTAGGTTAGTGTCGTATGCGCGATTCAAAGACTTAAGAGATGTCGCCGATTGATGAACCCTGACTCTGTTTGATACAATAGTTGAGCACGTATTCATGTGAACAGAACTGATCTTTCTGTTGAAGTGTGTAAGCGAGATGTGTGGTAACAAGAGGATTAAGCCATCTTAAACTCCCCGTTTTGTAAAGCTATCATGTCATGGTGTAGATGTCTGAGACTTACAATGCCTTGCCTATGTGTGTGTGGTTCAATAATGGAAACGTCTGACAGTGGTGCTGGATTCACTATACCATCCTTAAATGTGCAAAAGTCTTTCTATCTAGGCAGAGAATTTTCAATTTATACATCAGAGCTATATGCAATTATGAAAGCTCTGAATTACATCTTATATGACACGCCAGTATCATTTTATAGTGTGTTATTTTGTGTTGATTCAAAATCAGTTTTACAATCATTAAAGCACTGGAACTCTAAAATTAGAACTGATTCTTTTTTTTAAATTAAGCATCTATTACATTGTTTACTTTCCCGAGGTATAGCAGTTGATTTTTGCTGGGTTCCTTCACATTGTGGCTTAAAAGGGAATGAATTAGCAGACAAACTGGCAAAGCAGGGAGCTTGTACAATTTTTGAAACACCCTTCAACAAACTCTTAAATTTTTCTCCGCATGAATTGATCCAGCGATTGGAAAAGAATATGCGGAAGAAACATTTTAATGAGAAATTATTCGTTCCGCCATCATGTCCAAGGTATCTAGCCAGATTAATTCATAAATTACGGTTAAATACATGGAATACAAAATATTCACGAGGTATAGCGTGTATATGTCAGGAGAATATCTCAATTCGTCATCTTTTATTTGAATGCCCTATACTAACCCCAGCTTATAAGGAGAAGAATATTTTTATAAATAATTCTGACAATATTGATAGTGTGGTAAATAACCCTTGCTTTTTTGATATTGCTTTGGTTATTGGTCAGTCCCCAGTTGCAAAACTATTGTGAAAAAAGACATTTGAGATATGTGTGTTAATAGTGGGTTTTTGTTGTTGTTGTTGTTTTTTTTTTTTTTTTTTTTTTTTTGTTTTTGTTTTTTTGGGGGGTGTGGGTAGTTGGGGGTGGGTGGGTGGAAGGTGCTAATAGTACAATGGAATGTATATTGCAGTTTAAAGGTCTAAGATCATCTTGTGATGAAAAGACGTGAAATAAAAACTACTGAACAAACAGTTATTCTCCTTTTTCCTTTGACTGGTTGCAAGGAACGTTTCAAGTGGTCCAGTATCTGATTGACCAGGAACAGAAGGTCAGATGTGCTAATCACATGCTGTTTGTTCTGGAGTGTGTTGTTTGTTCTGGAGTGTCTGGTACGTTCCGTACACACTGGCCCTCCCTCTGAGCACCCGCCCAGCTACTGGAAGCCATTCCTTTGTCACTTTCTTTTCCCCTTCCCTTTACTTCGTGCTTCCACGAATCTTTGAAATCTGTTACATTTGCCTTTAACACGCAACTCAGAGTCCTCAGTTCCAAATCTCCACCGCTGCATGGCTTCTTTCCATGTCTGTACGCACACACACACACACACGCGCGCGCGCGCGCGCTAGCGCGCATGCACGCACGCACGCACACACGCACGAGGGCACTCGCACACGCACACACACATACATCTGCGCCAACTCAGTGTCATAAATCTTTACCCTTGGCCAGATCTTGATGCAGATGATTTTGTTTCCCCCTTGGCAAACTCTTTGCTGAAGCCATTTACCAATCCAGTATGTTCCTCCGTTACAACTGCCACGTAAATCCAGTATGTTCCTCCCTTACAACTGCCACGTAAATCCCATATGTTCTTACTTACAAACTGCCACGTAAATCGCATATGTTCCTCCCTTACAACTGCCACGTAAATCCCATATGTTCCTTCCTTACAACTGTGACAGTTCCCACGTACATCCCATATGTTCCTCCCTTACAACTGTCACAGTTCCCACGTTCATCCATATGTTCCTCCCTTACAACTGTCACAGTTCCCACGTTCATCCCATATGTTCCTCCCTTACAACTGTCACAGTTCCCACGTTCATCCCATATGTTCATCCATTACAACTGTGACAGTTCCCATGTAAACCCATATATTCCTCTCTGATAACTGCCACGTAAATCCCATATGTTCTTCCCTTACAACTGTCACAGTTCCCACGTAAATCCCCATATGTTCCTCCCTTACAACTATCACAGTTCCCACGTAAATCCCGTATGTTCCTCCCTTACAACTGTGACAGTTCCCACGTAAATCCCATATGTTCCTCCCTTACAACTGTCACAGTTCCCACGTAAATCCCATATGTTCCTCCCTTACAACTGTCACAGTTCCCACGTAAATCCCATATGTCTCTTCCTTACAACTGTCACAGTTCCCACGTAAATCCCATATGTCTCTTCCTTACAACTGTCACAGTTCCCACGTAAATCCCATATGTCTCTTCCTTACAACTGTCACAGTTCCCACGTAAATCCCATATGTCTCTTCCTTACAACTGTCACAGTTCCCACGTAAATCCCATATGTCTCTTCCTTACAACTGTCAACAGTTCCCACGTAAATCCCATATGTCTCTTCCTTACAACTGTCAACAGTTCCCACGTAAATCCCATATGTGTCTTCCTTACAACTGTCACAGTTCCCACGTAAATCCCATATGTCTCTTCCTTACAACTGTCAACAGTTCCCACGTAAATCCCATATGTCTCTTCCTTACAACTGTCACAGTTCCCACGTAAATCCCATATGTCTCTTCCTTACAACTGTCAACAGTTCCCACGTATATCCCATATGTGTCTTCCTTACAACTGTCAACAGTTCCCACGTAAATCCCATATGTCGTCTCTTCCTTACAACTGTCACAGTTCCCACGTAAATCCCATATGTCTCTTCCTTACAACTGTCAACAGTTCCCATGTAAAATCCCATATGTGTCTTCCTTACAACTGTCACAGTTCCCACGTATATCCCATATGTCTCTTCTTACAACTGTCACAGTTCCCACGTATATCCCATATATTCCTCCCATACAACTGCCACGGTTCCCACATAAATCCAGTCTCTTCCTCGCTTACAACTGTAAAATCCCGTATGTTCCTCCCTTATAACTGTGACAGTTCCCACGTGTAGGCCTGTGCTACTGAGTGACCACATGTTTATTGCCATCTTCCTCCTCTCTGACCTTACTGAAAGAATTGGCGGGTTGTTTCTCTTCTTCAATCTTCTCGGACCTCATCAGTGGAGACGGCAAACAATGTGTCATTCTATAGCCGTATCAGTTAAATAGCTAGGCATGTTTTTCATCTCCGACCTCATCAGTGAAATTGGCAGATGCGGGTTTGTTTTTTTTTTCTCCAACCTTATCAGTGCGATTAGCTGGCATGTGTTTGTTCTCCGACCTTGTCACGGCAATTAGGAGGTAGGGTTTTCTTCTCCAACCTTATCACGGCAATTAGGAGGTAGTGATTTCTTCTCCGACCTTATCACGGCAATTAGAAGGTAGGGGTTTCTTCTCCGACCTTATCACGGCAATTAGAAGGTAGGGGTTTCTTCCCCGACCTTATCATGGCAATTAGAAGGTAGGGGTTTCTTCTCCGACCTTATCACGGTAATTAGGAGGTAGGGTTTTTCTTCTCCGACCTTATCACGGCAATTAGAAGGTAGGGGGTTTCTTCTCCGACCTTATCACGGCAATTAGAAGGTAGGGGTTTCTTCCCCGACCTTATCACGGCAATTAGAAGGTAGGGGTTTCTTCTCCGACCTTATCACGGTAATTAGGAGGTAGGGTTTTTCTTCTCCGACCTTATCAGAAGGAACTGGCAGACGCAGTTTACCTCTTTGGTCTGAAAGAAGGAACTGTTTGCAGAACAATGTACCATTGTTTGATCATAGCGCAGTGCGGAAAACAGGTTATGTCAAGTGACTAATATGTAATGTAATAACACTCCACCAGGGCTGCTATTTCGCCTTGTGGCTGTGTGCAAATTTGCCAGACCTCCGAATTTGCTGAAGAAAAAAAAAGTTTACTTTGCAGGTTAACGTTCTGAAGACCAATCTCTCTGTCTATGTCTCTGTCTCTGTCTCTGTCTCTCTGTCTGTCTGTCTGTCTGTCTCTCTCTCTCTCTCTCTCTCTCTCTCTCTCTCTCTCTCTCTCTCTCTCTCTCTGTCTACCTCTCTCTCTCTGTGACTCACTCTGTCTGTCTGTCTGTCTGTCTGTCTGTCTGTACATCCATCAATCTGTCTGTCTGTCTCTTTCTGTCAATTTGTCTGTCTGTGTGTCTGAGTGTCTCTGTGTCTGTCTGTCTGGGGGGAACGGAGCAGAGAGAAAGAGAGATAGACACAGAGACAGAGAGGCAGGGACAGACAGACGGACAGACAGACAAAGGGAGGGAGAAAGAGAAAATGAGATGCAGAGGGTAATGGGTCTTATGCTTGTCCTGATGTCTCCTGTAAACCCCACGGCTCTCCCTTCATCGTCTACAACGACCAGGCAAGGTTCTAAGAACACAAGAGTCCTCTGTTTCAGTCTTCCACAAGAAGGCACTCAGGGTGTCTGGATATGTACTGGTTATGGCTGAAAATAAGGGTGAGATTAGAAGCCTTTGTATGATGCAGCTATCAATGTTAGTGAAGTTAAATGCATGTCTCTGATCAAAATGTCCATGATACAGAGTTTGATCTGGCAGTAGATTCAGCACAGGCGAGACGACATTTCTATCACTTTAATCCTGTGAAGTATCGAGGGTTTATTTTGTACCGTGCATAAAGGAAGTGCAGAGCTCACTTTGATCATGAGACATGCAGTTGCTTTTCGCTTGTTCAGGAATATTTACAAAAGACCCCTTCCACTGCATTCTCCTGCCACATCTACTCTACTCCCCTCTGGATGTATTTCCTTCTGGTGTGGTTTAGAACTCCTCAGTGATGACATGTTCTTACGCTGTTGAGAGAAGGACTGCTGTGGTTTAGAACTTCTCAGTGGTCACATGTTCTGACGCTGTTGAGAGGGAATTGTCTGGTGCTGTTGTTGTCTTTTGGGAAGAGACGAGAGCAGCAGATACGTTGAACCGGCTTGCACTGAAGGAGTAAGCTAGCTCGCACTGAATATGGTAATAGAGTGTACTTGGGCTTGTCATTTCTATCAATTCGAAAGAACATTCACTCTTCCGCCGAACGAAAGAGACTAATTACAAGACAGAACGCAACGCGTTTTCGACCTCTTTGGTCTTCTTCAGGCAAGACAAATAACATGGAATAAAATGAGGTGGGTTTTCATTCCACATACATTTTTCTATCCACGAATGAAGTGGTTTTCATTTCACATCCATTTTGCGTGACTGTTCGTTCTTAACAAATTCTAAGTTTCATTAATAACGAACCGCCAGGAAAACGTAGACAAACGATTCACAAAACAAAACACGACGCGTTTCGACCTCTTAGGTCTTCTTCAGGTAAGATACAAAGTGCTCAAGACAACGAAAATGAACGAGCAATCACTTATCTTCATTCACTTCAGCGCAAGATGGGCTTTGAATGAATCTGTTCGTTCTTGGTTTTTCATTGCCTTGAATGTTGTCTGTCTTGTCTAAAAAAAAATAAAGGAAAAGAAAAAAAAAAAAAGAAAAGAGAAAGAGATCGAAACGCGTCATGTTTTGTCTTGTGCTTTGTTTGTCTCTTTCGTTGGGCGGAGCAGTAACTCTCTTTCAGTTTGTTATAATTTCCGCCTGCAGTCACCTCCCTTTGAAACCAACCCATCACTTCTGTTATACGGATGGGATGTTATTTATCATGTGAGGGTTGACCTTACTGTGGAAACACTGAAACGTAATGTTGTAATACATTCATATTTTTAAAGGATAATTTCTGTCAAGTGCAGCCGACCACACACACGCGAGTTTAGGGCTTCCGCCGAATTAAAAAAATCTTTCTGTGGTTTTCTTCAGGGATATTATAAACACACACACACACACACACACACACACACACACACACACACACACACACACACACACTCGCACGTGCCTCCAGAAAGGCTGGATGATGAAGAAAGGGGGATAAAAAAGCAACATTGAGCCAAAGGAGAGGATGATATGATAAAAAAAAGAAAGAGAAAGAAAAAAATGTTTGAGGGTGCAGCACAAAGTTCTGGGCTGCCATTGTCATTTATTTTCTGTCTGCAGAATTTCTTGTTGACGTGCCGAAGAGGCTGGTTCTTGAAAATGTTGCCAGACTTGTCAATGGTTCTACGTGCATGCTGCCACACAACTTGATGCTTTGTTTCATTTGAACGACTAGTGCCGAGACCACCGCTTGACATATCATGAAAAAGTGTGCGTCAGGAGTGGGTGAGGGACTCGAACGCGGTATTCTATACCCTTCTTGGCCAGGAGTGTTAACCGCCAAGCCAACTATCCCTCACTACTCATGCTTGGTGGGAGAAAATAAAAAAAAAAAAAAACACATACACAATCAATCTCGGATGCAATAGGAAACTTCAAACCGTGGGGTGTTTATTGTGCGTGTGTTAACTGAATTAGTTCTAAACATAGTTTTTAATATTCCGATGACATTTTATCTTCTCAACTTTATTTCGGAAAGTCGTAGCGTATCACAGTGCTAAATCGTGACGTGAAAGTTCCGTTGCAGAATCACGAATGCATAGTCTCGTAGGCGTTCTGATTAACAGCTCAAAAGGATCTTCGGAACAAAAGTGATAAATTACATTGAATTGTTTTTGTTGTTGCTTATTTTCTAACAGAGGTCCTCACGCGAGCTCGGATTCTTTAGGTCTTAGGACCAGCCCTCATAAAACCTTCATTCACGTTCGTTGGCTGGCATCTTTTGCTCTCTCATCGATTTTTCGAATACCGAAAATCATTATGTGTCCCATTCTCTTCTGCTTTTTGTTTTCCTCATCCTCTATTCTTCCTACTCCGTCTCCTCCATCTCCTCCTGTCTCTTATTGTAGATGCTTTCTTAGTGGATAGGGTTATCTCCTGTTCCTAATGATAGCTGTCAAGATTTTCCTCGTCGGAATGATTTGTTTTCTTCCCAATCGAAAGTGGAGAACAATAATAAATGAACATTCTCTCTCTCTCTCTCTCTCTCCTCTCTCTCTCTCTCTCTCTCTCTCTCTCTCTCTCTCTCTCTCTCTCTCTCTCTCTCTCTCTTAGGCAGGCTTCAGGAAAGATTTCTCCACAGTAGACCATATTTTCACACTAACATCTATGATAAGTAACTGCCTATACGGCAGAAGAAGAAGCAAATGGTATGTAGCCTTCATTGATTATCAGAAAGCGTTTGATACAGTAAATAGAGAAAAACTTTGAGAAATCCTACAAAATATCTACGAAGATGATTAACATGTTAAAAGCTATCTATAAAACAGTACAAGCATATGTAAGACATGGAACTGAACTAACAGAATTCTTTGAATGCCACACAGGAGTGAAACAAGGGTGTTTACTGTCCCCTCTAATCTTTTCATTACTAATTACAGAAGTTGCAAACAATGTTACAGCTAAAGGAAGACACGGATATCAATTCT
>JADBJO010007605.1:107500-109909 GCA_016801955.1 Conus betulinus | reverse complement strand
GAAAACGCCTGTTTTGAACTTTAGTAGCTAGAAACTGCCGTCTGCACTTTGCGTCACTGAAACTTGATCGGTAATGTGTTTGCGGCATCTCTTGTTGTGTCGGGTGTGCTGGTTAGTGTTTGTTGATGCACGCGCGCGGACGCGCACGGCACGCGACGCGCGCGCGCAAGAATACCGCCAGTGTGTCTTATGTGGTGTCCTGTGTGTCACCTATGTCCTTCATCTATCGATATCTGCTATTGAACCCCGCGGCATTCGCGTGTGTGCGGTGTGAGGTGCGCAGCGCGCGCAGCGCGCGTTTGGTGTGTGCCCTGAGTGTGTGGGTGGGGTGTAGTGGTGGGTGGTGGGTGGTGTGTGTTGTTGCGCGCGTAGCATGTATATGGTGGGGGTGGTGAGGGCACGGAGTGGATGCGCACGCGCGTTTTGCCACATGAGTCGCGTAGTTGTCGTGGTGTTTTCGTTGTGGGTGTATGTTGGTGTGTTATGGTGTGGATAGAGAGAAGAGAGAGGAGAGCGAGGACGTGGTCCCCCCCCCCCACCCCCCCCCGCGACAGAGCTTGCCAACATGGCACTTTAATGTTGAAGATGACTAACAGTTACAGAGGTGAGGATTGGAAATTGTGTATTTTTTCCTGCCTCGCTAAATTCACCTCATATCATGCTTTCACTCTGCGTGTTCCATAGCTCCAACTTCCAAATTGCTGCGTCCTATAATGACCACTGTAAACTAACTCGCGGAACCCACTGCTAGCTGAGGGAGTGTACAAGATAGACCACGTGTCGTTATCTTATCAGGGGGTATCCTAGGCTCTCTGAGATGTAGCTGGCAACGGAATAGACAGGATAGGCCGTGATATTGAGTCCTTGCGCCCTGATTTCTTCAAATATTCGTATCTATTCGCTAGACTACCCAACGTCTGCCCTACCCTACCTCCCTCCCAGTGAACTACCATTCACCCCTATCATCTTTTTCTTCTTGCTTGTCTAGTCTTAGTCTTGTCCCAGTCTGGTTTATCGCCTCACCCCATGGATCCAGACCCCTACACTATATAACCACACACATCAGCACTGCTGGTTCTTCCATTCCCTAATTCGCTTAGTTCTCTTTGCTCTTTAGCAAAACGGATTTCTTCATACAGAATTCACGGGCATCCCGCCGACAGTCATGAAGGCTTAGACGCTAATCCCGCGCTTGACGCGTGTGTCTCACAGTCGCGCGCGCGCGCCCTGCGCACACCACACCACACATCACCACCATTACACACTTCACCCACAACACAATTTTAGTTCAAACTAACAGCAGTTGTTCTAACCACACCTTCCAATAACAGTCAACGCTCAATTCCGCCCATCTGTCCCCGTCAATTCCACCACCACACACACACACCCCCAAAAAACCACCCCACACACACCACACACACACCCACCCACACACATGCGGACATGCAGATGCGCCACTTATCAGTTTAAAAAACATGAACCGGATGGACGGAAAGTAGTAGGGTGGGGGGGTGGGTTGGCTGATGTTGGGATGGGTGGGGTTCTGGTGGTGGTGGGGGTATATAATCTATGCTTTAATCCCTACTCACTTTTGGGTTGGCGGAGCTACTGTTGGGACCTGGCGTTGGGGTGGAGGCGTTCTACTTAGCCCCAATCACCTCTCATCATCCTTACTTGGGTCGGTCGGATTTTCGGGGACTGGGTTGGGCGTGGAGGGTAATCTAGCACTTTTGGGTTGGTGGATTGTTGGGACTGGAGTGGGGGGAGGATTAATCTATACACTTTGTGGTTGGTGGGATTGTGGGGACTGGGTTGGGGTGGAGAGAATCTATCACTTGGGTTGGCGGATTGTTGGGGAATGGGTTGTGAGTGGAGGGTAATCTATCACTTTGGGGTGGGTGGATTGTTGGGACGGGTTGGGGGGAGGTAATCTATCACTTTTGACCGTAAATTAACCCTGTAGTGGATGGACCGGACGTGACGAAGATCATCTCGTTTGCGGTCTAATGTCATAAACCAGACCCCCAATGCCAAAAAGAAATGGCAACAGTGCCATATCTAAAGGGGCCCAAGGGGAACAGCTCACTCACTGTGAGCGACCTACATCACATAGTCTGATGACTGCAGTCACTCGCCCCAGCATGGTGAGACATGCTGACCGTCACCGACATTGATTCGTGTCGCTTGCAGCAATGACTGACGTCACAATGACGGAAAGCCAGGTTCAGAGTTTTGGCAAGACACATTCAGGAGCAGGATAAACCAGTCCTATTCCTCAATTTTTCTTTTCTTTTTCTTTTTCTTTTTTTCTTTTTTTGTTCTTTTCTTTGTCCTTTTTTTTCTCTCTCAGAAAGACCGATGTTCTGTTCAAACTGGAAGGATACCATATAGATCCACTACCATCTTCTC
>JADBJO010007605.1:100000-102500 GCA_016801955.1 Conus betulinus | reverse complement strand
TCTGGAAGGGTTGGACTGTCAGCAGGACTGAAGCCAATGGGGATGGGTTGGGAGAAAGGAGGAGGGGGAGGGGGGGGGGGGGGGGGGGGGGGGGGGAGAGACAGACGCAGATGCAGGATACTATACTTCCCTCAGCCAGACAAAAACGGACTTGGCAGACCGGTTTTTTTTTTTTTTTTTTTTTTTTTTTTTGTTTTTTTTACAATTATTCATTCACCTGATGCTGTCATGGGTGGGGGGTAGTGGTGGGGAATGGTGGAGAGTGGGGTAGGGGACAAGCGGTATGATAGCCATCACATCCCTGAAAGACCTAAACACTCCCTCCTGTATGAAAGAAAATAAAAGGGGCTAATGAAAAGCTGTGAAAGTATCGAGAATAGAGAAAGGACTGATGAATAGAAATATGGTATGGAAAAAAAAACAAACATTCAGGGAGGAAGGCATCGTTTTCTGTTCCTGTTCCCCCCCCCCCCCCCCCCCCACCCCCCCTCTCTCTCTCTCCCCTCCCCCCCCCCCACACACACACACACACACGCACACACACACACGCGCGCGCGCACGCACGCACGCACGGCACACACACACACACACACACACACCACACACACACACACGCACGCACGCACACACACGCACAAACACACGCGCGCGCGCATGCGCGCGCACGCGCACGCACACATACGCACGCGCTACGCGTGCATGCACGCACGCACGTTAAAGTACATGCACGTGCTCTCGCACACATTCTCGGTAACACCACAGCTCCATATAGCCAGTAATTTGAATAGCAAGGCAAGATGGCTGGGGGTGGAGTTGAGTAGGGTGGAAGGGGAGGCGGGGGGGGGGTGTGTGTGCTGGGCAGGGTTTCAGCAAAGCCGAGGCGGGGAGAGGGGGATTAAGCGGAGATGCGAGGATGGGGGGGGGGGGGGGGGGGGGGGGGGGGGGGGGGGAGGGGGGGGGGGGGGGTTTTGCTTATTTATTAATTTAATTTTTTTTTTTTTTTTTTTTTTTTTTGCTGTGGGAAGAAAGACATAATAGGAATTAGGGAGAGGGTAGGACAATGGAGGGGGGGAGGATGGGCTGGGAGGGAGGGGGGGGGGGGGGGGGGGGGGTTGTGGGGTGGGGGGGGAGGGGGGGGAGGTCGGGGGGCGGTGGGGGGGTGGGGGGGGGGGGGGGGGGGGGGGGGGGGGGGGGGGGAAAAAAGTGTTTCGAATCAACTTATTATTGTAGAACTTCATGCGTCAGTTAGCATCCGAACCTCTCTGTATTTGGACAAGCGTAATAATGGGAAAGTAAATCGAATCCGCAAAGGCGGCATACTGTTTGGATAAAAGAAATCTTAAAAAAAAAACTGGGGGTAACAACAGAACTAAAGTGGTTCCTACTTATAAAAAAAATGGCAACATCGGTACGAGCCCGTAGCAAAACTCAACTCTGTGCAGCAGCCCAGCAGGTCGTCCGCGACGCTGACCACTTGGCCACGACGGCTCGTGATGGGGAACTGAGGCTGGACAGGGGGAGGGGTGGGGTTCAAAAAAAGAGGGGGCGGAGGCGTGGGGGGGAGGAGGAAAGTGGTGCAGGTGGGGGGGAATGAGTAGGAGACAGGAGGCAGGGAACACCGTAGGAGGAATGGGGGGGGGGGGGGGGGGGGGGGGGGGGGGGGGGGGGGAGGGGGGGGGGGGTAGGACGCATTGGGGGGGGGGGGAGGGGGGGGGGGGGGGGGAAGGTAGGTTAGGTAGAGGGTAGGGAAGGTTTGGGGGGGGGGGGGGGTGGGGGGGGGGGGGGGGGGCTTAGGGGGGCAAGGGAAGAATGACACGGGGGGAATTAGAAGGAAGGAAGGGGGGTTTTGGGGGAGAGGGTAGGGGGAAGGAGGGGGGGGGGGGGGGGAGGGGGGGTGGGGAGAGAGAGAGAGAGAGGAGAGAGAGAGAGACATAGAGACAGACAGACAGACAGAGAAATCAATGAATGTTCTCAGATGCAGCATTTTATAGTACTTTATGTGTTAATACGTATCGATACCTGTTCGATATTTTTTATGACAAGTTTAATCTTGGGGATAAGTGGATTAAGGCCTGTTTGGCCGTTGGTATGGATGACACGTTTACACAGCATGCACCTTCCCCGAAGTCGGTCATACACACGCAAGCGTCAGAATCATCAACGGATGACTGTGGACCTCTACGGGAAGAAGAAGAAATCAAATCGATGAAAAAATAACAGACCCTGTGACAAACGGAAATCCTACGTTAGGTAACCACAGAAAGAGATGTTTTTTCACATAAAAAAAATATGACTAACATCTTGATCCAGTCCGACAAAAAACGGAAACAATCAAAGAGCTTACTGATGAAGTCAAACAAAATAAAGGAACCTGTTTGCTATCAAAAACCAGTAAACGATTAACACGACAATTTTTACTTACGAGATGTGGTGTCTCTCTGCGACAGGACGAGTTCTTAAGCAGGAATGGTAAGAGAAAGTAAGGGTACATCACTCACGC
>JADBJO010007605.1:55000-95000 GCA_016801955.1 Conus betulinus | reverse complement strand
AATACCACACATGAAGTTATTTCTGAATACTTCACTTGTTATTTAATTATCAAAAACCAAATTCAGGAATACATTTAAACATATGAATAATTAAGTGCCTCTGAATATTTGATACTTTTCAATCCAAAAACTAGAAATAAAAATATTGCATAAAAAAATGCGGACATGACTGCATTTCTTTATTAAACATGATGATTATATATATTCTATTTAACCACTGGTCGATTAACATAAGCAATTTATGACATGGTATAAATAATATATTTGAAACATGTTCTGATGTGAGCATGTGTATTTACACTATTGTAATACGTGCCTAAATAGAGTATGGATATTCAATGCAAGCTATGGATCTATCGTGCATAGGCCTACATCATTAAAACATTCGCTGTAACAAACTGTACAGGAGAATGGAATAGGAGATTAAAATGATAAAACAGTGGAATGACTGTTGCTCAATATTGAAAAAGTTATTCTAAACTGATGGTATCTAAAACTTGATTGCCAAATCAAATCGAAACGATATTTAATCGCCTGGCACAAGCTTCAACATAGAACACACAAAGGATGTTCAACCTTACCCATATGAAATATCCTGTCTAGGAAGTAGAAAGACCAGCGAAGACAAGTTATCACTTGTAACCTCCGCCGCCACACTCGCCCCCCCCCCCCCCCCCCCCTTTTTTTTCTTCTTTTCATTGTTCACTCCCTCATTCAAGAGTTGATTTCATCATTTAAACAAACACCGAGTTCACCTGTTCGTCTGTGTGTGCTATGACGATATTTAAAATTTAAGAAGGCTGTGCCAGTTCTTAAATTAGTGTTTATTTCCCTGTTGTTGCTGTGTGTAGAAGCGTCGTTAACCACAGGGTAAAATTGGAACATCGTTATTTCGGGACAGCTCCTTGTTGTTCTGTGTAGTTTAATATTTCTGCTTGGCGATTTGGTGCGGTTAGTAGCCTTCGTTGGGAGTCAGGGGCCTGTAATTTGTCTAATCGTCGGAGCAAGACTTACCGTACTTGATAATCCTTCTTTTTTCCTTCGAGTGTCCACAATCAACGATTTGATTTTTCTGACGCTTTTCAGGTTGGGGTTCCCCCAGCGAAGAACCAAAAAAAAAAAAAAAAAAAATCAGAGCAGCAGTTGCACTCTTGACTGGAAGGTGTCAAGGTGGGGGCTGCCACGGTCTGCTGATCAAAAGAACACCCTTCACCAATGATTTCCCTTGTTTGGGGGGGGGGGGGGGGGGGGGGGGGGGGGGGGATGAAATCAATCACTCTTCAAACACGTGACTTTCAATTGAGTTCATACACACATTTCAGGCCTTTGCACTCACCCGAACCACTAACTTTGTGCCAGCTCAAAGAGCCCAAATAGAGAGAGAGAGAGAGAGAGAGAGAGAGAATTGAATTTAAATCTGCTAGAAAAACCACACGGCTTGTTGTACCTTGATGGCCATATGAAAGAAACCAAGGAGATTCAACTTTCAGACAATGAAAATTCACAAAACAATCCAGCTGCGCATGCTCGACTTCTTACGAAAAGCCTTTACACATTAATTTTTTTGTGTGCAGCCTGTAGCTAGCTAGTTCCGGCGCCTTTTGCATTTAAATGGAGGATACTACGTGTTCTTAAGAACTCCTCCTCTGTGTATGCATTTCTGTCTGTCTCCATGTCCACTAGCGTGTCTCTGCTGTCTGAAGGAGGCGAGCCATCTCTGTGTTGTCTGTCTTTCAGTTTTGGTGTCACTCTCTGTAGCCGATGCCTCGGTCCTTGATAATCCATCTATCTCAGTCTGCATGTATGACCTGCTTGTCTCTTAATTCTGCCTAGTCACACCATTGTGAGTTCATGTGCATGCATGTGTTTTCTCTGGCATATATGTGAATCAATACTGTTCTTCTCATATTCAGCTCATATTCATGGTATATGTTGTGTTGTGGTCATGTTTTAGTTTTATTAGTCCATGAAAGGCCAAGGACTAAATTTAGAAAAGCGTTTCCCTGTCTGTTACCTGGAAATGCAGATTGTCAAGTCATCAATCATTTAATCTCTTTCTCTCAATCTGCCTTTCCTTATTATGGGTTTACAATACATCTATGCCTCGGTGATCTCTCGTTTGTTTTTGTCCCCATTGTTTCAGTCTGTGCATACCACCCACACACGTGTGTGTGTGCATGCGTTTGTGGTGTGTCCTGTTTATTTGTGTCATTTGTGTCTGTGCTTTCTGTCCCTGTGTCTCGGTGTGTCCATCATTAACTTGGTACCGTACTTTTACCTTCTCTCTTTTTCTCTTCTTTCTTGTCATACAGCGAGTAACCTACACTAGAATGTGGCTTATTTGCTCCTTGCCATAGTTTGTGTTTGTGTCCTAATTTACCCATCTCTCTCTCTCTCTCTTGCTTATATATCTGTCTGTCTCTTTACCTGAATTTGTTATCTCCGGCATATTTTTTTCATTATGTGTGTGTGTGTGTGTGTGTGTGTGTGTGTGTGTATGTGTGCGTGTGTGTGCGCATGTTTGTGTGTGTGCATGTGTGTGCGCATGTGCACATGCACGCTTGCGAATGCATGTGTGGTCTGTGTGTATGTCTGTGTGTGTGAGAGAGTATGTTTGGCAAGATGATCAGCGACCTTGTTATCTCAACTGCCAACATAAACTGTAACCCAAGCAAAAACAATGCTGTATTCATCAGATTTCAGGGAGGTGTTAAAATCTTTGAATCATAAAAAATATCAAAGAGAGACACCCAAAACACATACGTAAGAGAGAGAGAGAGAGGGGGGGGGGGGGGGGGCACAGAGATAGAGAGAGAGAGAGAGAGAGAACGCTGAACATCCCATGAAAATAAAAATTACTTATTATGTCGCTTGATAAGTTTGATTGATATGGTTTGCACAATGTGAGTACCTTGTGATATGTTTGATATGGTTTCAATAAACTAACTTTGGGACAGAATCCACCAGTATCCACAAACATGCCTGGCACAATGTGAGTACCTTGTGAATTATTTCAGCAGCAAAACAGAACATGAAGTGATAAGAAATCACATTTAAATTTTTAAGAAAATGATAAAAACACTTCTATCATAAAACAATTAGGAGACAAACAACAATAAAAGCAGCAGATGCTACCATGAAATTTTCTTACAAAATGTTCTAAACACAAGAACTACCACAAATCACTTTACTTTTCTTTTCTTACACTGCTCTAAGTATCTGACAACTATTAAAAATAAATGAATGATAATAATAAAAAAGAATAGATGAATAACATGCACATATAAATCGGTAGAAATATTGAAAAAAGGAAAGTATCTTTTGCTCCCATTGTGAAACGATTCAGGACATAACTCGAAAAAAAAAAATGCTGCTTGTGGTACCATTCACATAGCACATGTGCATAAGAGGCAGACAGAACAAACCAGAAAAATCCCCCCCCCCCCCCCCAAAAAAAAGAAGAAGTTTCAAGCTTGCCTGTATTCCCTTCTAGATATGTTCCTACAACAGCCGCAGGAGGAATGTATTAACACAATTAACATTCATTAAACACCAGCCTGGCCTTTCAAACAACAATCCTGTATACAGACCTTACAGATGAAAATAAACAGATACCATTCATGACACAGAGTGGACATAAATAGACAAGGTAGAACTGATTACCAACCATGATTATCAGTTATAAGATCATCACAAATCAACATTATGCTCAAATTTTGTTTTGGTTGCTCTCCATGAGAATTAAACATTGACATTGGAAAAACAAGACATTATGCTCACATTTTATGCTGATGTTTGTTCAGATAAGAATTAAATATTATAAATTCTGATTTAGCTGAACATTTCTTAAATTCTGTAGCAATTTACAAGCAGATATACTCTCTTACAGCCAAAAAGGACATTCACAAATTCAATACTTTGTACAGAAGTACTCTGTCTGAGCCTTCTACACAGGCACATTTGTATCTAGCAACAGACTGAAAACAAATAAAGACTCAAAGAGAAAGCAAAACAAGCAAAACAAAACTAAACAAAGAAAAAAAAAAAAAAAAAAATAAAATTTGCAAATTACCCATGCACTCATAACCTGTGTCTTCCTGAGATTTTGTTAAGAAAATCTGAAAAAAAAAAAAAAATAGTCCCACATGCACACACACACTAACAGAATTCCAGACGCCAATGCATACAAACAGGCTCCTTCTTCACATATGCATATTAACATATCTGCACATTCTTCAATCACATGCGCATTATCACAATAGCCTGCTCACTTACACCCATGACAACCAATCTTCTGGAAGAATCACCAACCGCCCTCCACCTCAGGAAAACGGTGTCAATACCATGTGAGGTAACCTCATTCATGAGTGGTTTGGATTGTCAGGTCATATGACATGCTCAGTATGACACTTTCAGTGGTTTAGTACCTTGGGCGCTGAAGGAGACTGGTTGTTTTGTGTGATGTGTGTGTGTGTGTGTGTGTGTGTGTGTTTTAATGATTTACAGCAGTTTTTCTGTTTGAATTTATGCAAGTCAAGAGTTATTACACCTTCAAATCTTTTGTTTCGTTCCAATATCATAAAGGCTTTTGTGAAATTCTCCAAGGAGTGTGGGCATCTTTCAACACTTCAATTTGCAAATATGAAAACATAGAGAGAAGTTTAATTCCTGTTGCATTTTTGCATAGTTTTTCTGTGATGGTGTGGAGGGGTATAGGTTCTGTCCTGAGAATGCAGAGAGTGTGCTCTGAGTGCTCAGTGTGCTCAGTGAGAGAGAGTTTTCCAGGGCAGTGTTCCTGGTTTGAGCTCCTTGTTATGGAAGGGAAATAAACAGGAGAAAAATTCAACCCCCTCCACACCATCACATTTCTATCCAGCTTGTGAATGTGGGAACAAAGGATGTACATGTGGATATGAAAATGTGTCACCAATGAAAATGATGGAAGATAAACGGTAGGAGGATACTACAAAAATTCAGAATAACACAGTGAAATACACCAGCTCTCACTCCCATCTCCGAAGGCTCCTCCCTCTTCCCTGGATATTAACATAAATGTACACATACATGCCCACACTCAAGACATCTGACATTTTGATAATTACACACTTCAATAAACCGTTAAAAGATTACATAAAAAAAAGATCGGGACAGGAGTGACAGAACCCAGAAAAAAAACAATCAAATGAAATCAAAATCAAACAGAGGGCTTCCACTTCCACTCTCTCATCATAAAAGAAAAAAAAAATAATAAAAGGGGAGAAAAAAACAAAAACCCCACAGTCCTACAACCAACGATGCCAAATCTTTGCCAGTGAACTCATCAGTCACACCCAAGGTAAAAGATATGATGCAGACAACGCAAAAAAAGCTGACCTGCCTTACCATCTAACCAGATATTTCAGAGACAGGCACCATGAACAATGGGTCTTGACTGGGCCAGAATCGATGTTGAGTCAATCGCAAACTAAGAGCTTGACAGTTTCACAAGAGCAGACAGAGGCACTAATCTATTATCTGCTCATAACCAAGCTGTCCAGCTTTAATTCAGTGTTTGACTCAACATCAAACTCGGTTCAGGTGACACAACAAAAGTGACATGACTGGATAAGCCACAGCAATGATGGCATCACATCCGCAAAACCAATTCCAGACAGCAGGACAACTGCACAGGAAACCCAGCTGATACAGCAGAGTGTCTTGAGCTATATACATGCCAGGAACTGGCGCACAGTGTCTTGAGCTATATACATGCCAGGAACTGGCGCACAGTGTCTTGAGCTATATACATGCCAGGAACTGGCGCACAGTGTCTTGAACTATATACATGCCAGGAACTGGTGCAGAGTGTCTCAAGCAGTCCACATGCCAGGAACTGATGCACTGCAGAGCTAATGCTGTGCCATGTCCAAGGCATTCTTCTGGAGGCTGACTGACATTCTTTTACTGAGAAGACTGTTGAACAGCTATGGGAAGACACTCATGATAATGTTTTTTCATTTTTTTTTTTTTTTTATCTTCCTTCTGCTGTTGGAACAGGCTGGAGTTCGCATCTCTGTATTTCTCCATGCTTGGATCATGGTTCATTTATTTCCAGATCAAACAGGATGATCGCTGTTTTTTTTTTTTTTTTTTTTTTTTTCTGCAGCCAGAATTCCTCTATGAACAGTATGTAGACTTTGGCATTGTTCACAATTCATGGCAATAGCCTGTCATCATAAGAGCAACAGTCAAGTCTTGCCAAACATCAATCTGATCTACACTTCAATGTTCATATGTACAGTTTGTGTTATGTTGTGTGTCTGAAAGGATGAAAGCAGAACGCACTATCTGCCAGATAGGCTACAAGTGATCACACTCAAGAAGAGTTAGCTGAGACCCAAGGCTGTGGTGCATGTATATAAACTGATGCACAGGTGGAATGAATAATGCCTTACTCTGCGCTAACAAAGGCACTGATCATGATTGTAGATCTTAATAAGTTCTCCTGCACTATCCATGATTGCCAAAGCTTTTTGGTGGAGGAAGTAAAGGGGAGGGAGTGGGGGGGTTACAAGACAACCTGAATCTGAGATAAGTATTACCTTTAGGCCCAAATTACCTTTAGACCCAAATTAGAGTAGCCTGACCATGAAACGAAGTTTGAATCCCCTGAGAATTACTCCCCCGCCACTTTACTACTTCAATGTATTCTAGATGTTACATTTCTTGCAATATGTGTAGCTACAACCTTCTGCATACAACAGAACCTTTAAAATGGTTATCCATAATCAAATTTATTTTCAAAACCCTTAAGTGACAGGGAGAGAAGTAATTGTTTGCCCTCAGTGTGAAATGCGCTATGGCAGCTGTACTCCTCTGAAAACAGCTGTTGTGATTCGTCAAAGAAACAAGTACTGTGACAAGAAGTGATACTTCTGGAACAAAATGGTTGTAGTTTTCTTTAAAAAAGTACTTCCTGGCAATACAAAATATCTAAATTCATTCTAATGAATGGAAAAGACCATTATTTTCATTCCCTACACTTTGTTCTTAATTAACAGTTCTTTGTCATGCTCAATGTTTCAATTCAATAAAGTAGCAATCATGGGTAGATGTGTACAACTATGTACATTTGAAAATGGAGTGGAGGCAAGACAATCATTATCGAAACATTCTGTCAAATCATATTAACATAACATAATTCATAGATGTTCAGCATATCTATCACAGATCGGCGATGTCACATGAATTTTCATGTGCAGGGATTGATTAAATACATTAATCATGCAACGGGTTGACACGTTCTCATTGGCACCATGTATTCATGTACAAAAAAATGTGACAAAAGCATGTCTAAAATATTTCAACACCATCTCACATCTACACAATGTGTGTTCAGACTTCAAGGGATGTAGAATATAACTTACAAACAGACAGTCTATTATTTCAAGGAATGCGCTATATTCTTATATGACACAACAATGAGTAGCATCCCACTATCTTCAGAATATGCAGTAAAGAGATCACTCCTTAAAATGTCCATTTCCTTAAAATGTCCATTTCCTTAAAATGTTGATTCAAATTTCAGGGCTATTTCCATTTTCACTGACAAACAAAATAGAACATCAAACCTTCCATTCACCCTCTGAGAGAATGCGCACACCAACATACACACCGAACGCCCATTCTCTAACAAACCACAGCATGAATCACGAACTAACCTGAAGTCCAAAAGAAATAAATATCACCTCAAGAAGCAACACTTCCTACTCCTGCACCCCCCACACCATCCCAACCTCCTTTCTTAACACATGGAATTGTCCATCTGTATTCCTATTTATTGGCAGAACATTATTACAGGCCATGGAAATGGACAGGTTAACCCCTTTACCACCACTAATAACCATGAGGGTAAGGTAAGGTAAAGTAATGTTGCTGCTTATAGTCCAGCTGACTGCAAACAGCCATATCAGGGCTGTTACTATGCTGAAGTCAACTAACATGTCATTATTTAAAAAACACACACAAAACCCCCCGTTAACACCCACCTCATTCACACAACCCTTTCAAATACACCTTCTAAAAACACATCGGAAATTGTGTTTGAAAGCTTTCCTCTGTAAAATCGTAGATCAGATGAAAAATGTTAATCTCTTTCAGAAATTCAAAGATAACATCAGGTAGGACATCTCTGAACAAGGTTTTCATGGAGTCCGCTGTAAAGTGTTTATGTCCAACATCATGCAAGTCCCAACACTCTAAAAGAACATGTTTCACCGTGATAGGTACACGACATGGAATGCACCACGGAGCTTATTCACCTTTTAAAAGATAAGACTGGGTGTCTGTCACCATCCAGATTGCCACCAGGACAATGTCAGTTTGTTCAGATGAACAGCTGTGGCGACACTTCACAAAGCACAGTGACTGTTCTTGAAACCAAGGCCCGCTGACTGGCATGTATCAAGGGTCGGCGGCCAAGGGGTAAAAAAGCGGCGCCATGGGCTTCGGCGGTCAGCTTGAGGAAGTAGAGGTGAGAGCCATGCAGAGCTAACGTTGATAACACCGGCAGCCCACGACACCGCCGACGTTCCTGTCCCTGCCTGCAGACAGAACAAGAAGTCAATAAGTAATTAGAATTAAATTTAGAAGGAGAGGGGGTTAGTTACCGCCAAGGACACAGACAAACATAGCACAGGACAAGACGCAATGCATTTCGACCTCTTGGGTGTTCTTCAGGCGAAAACAATGTATTAAATCCATCAAATAATGAAACATAAGTAATACATGTATTAAATCTATCAAATAATGAAAGATAAGTAAATACATGTATTAAATCTATCAAACAATGAAAGATAAGTAATCACATGTATCAAATCTGTCAAATAATGAAAGATAAGTAAATACATGTACTAAATCCATCAAATAATGAAACATAAGTAAACACATGTATCAAATCTGTCAAATAATCAAAGATAATTAAATACATGTACTAAATCCATCAAATAATGAAACATAAGCAAACACATGTATAAAATCTATCCAATAATGAAGGTAAGTAAATACATGTATTAAATCCATCAAATAATCAAAAACAGATTAATAACTGCATTAAATCCATGAAATAATGAAAGAGTAAACACATATATTAAATCCATTTAATACTGAAAAATAAGTAAATACATGTATTAAATCCATATAATGAAAAATAAGTAAATAGATTTATTAAATCCATCAAATAATGAAAAATAAGTAAATACATGTATTAAATCCATCAAATAATGAAAAATAAGTGAATATATGTATTAAATCCATCAAATAATGAAAAATAAGTGAATAATGTATTAAATCCATCAGACCCACAGTGATCTCAAAACTTATGTGTGGGAAAAAAATAAAGAAACATTAAAAAAAAAAAAGTGTGTTTGCACATGCACACACACACACAAACATATATTAACATACTCACTCACTCACTCACTCACTCACAAATACAAACCAAACACACACACACTCTACACATACCCAACCCACCCCACACACACATTACTTACACAGAAGTCAAACTCCTGCATGATTTCCCCTGTTTCGTCATGATAGTTCACCACACAGGTCTCCAGCCAGGCATTGTCTGTGTTGCGGGCGTCGTCGGCATAGCCTTTGTACAGCTGTCAGACACACACACACACACACACACACACAAACACATGCACAAACACACACACAACAAACACACACACAGTATGACATTATCTCCATCCACCACACACTCCTGACACCTGACACCCTCCATCAATCCCTACAGAGATACCGTGAACCACCCCTCCCTGTCTGAAGTTGCACCAACATAGTTACTGCCTCGTGTGAGCAGCAACGTAAAGCAGGGGCCCTGAGGAAATGTGAGCTTCCCATGATCTAGGACCACCCCTTCATTATCTTCAGTGCTGGCAGACCTCCTGTATCTAACATGCGGCACAACATTCTGTGCCAACATCAGACTGACCAGCCACAGTCATACTCACTGTGCCCAGTCCTAGGTCCTCTTCGGAGAGATGTCCTCGGTCATCACTGACCATGATGGACAAACACCATCACCAGCTGTCCAGCTCTTCAAGCTGTCTGTCCCAGGCTTGTTTGGTCTGTCTCTGGGAATTCCATCCCCTACAGTAGCAAGCTAAAAGACATGGCGGAATACAGACCCACCAAGACAAGCTTGCAGTATCAACATGAGAGACGTTCTTGTTTCCCACGCTGTGCATGCTGACTTGCTGTCTGACATGTCCATCTTCTCGGGTCTCCTACACTATGCAGAGAACTAAGGGCTGGAGTAGCTTGGTTAGTACAGCGTTGGACTCATGATCCTGCTGATGAGGGAACTGAGGTTCGAGTATCTGCAGAGCCATTAGGTTGAGGAGGGTGGGGGGATCCCTTGGATTTAACACTCAAGTCCTTCAAACAAGAATTTAAACTGAGATCCTGTATGCCAATACAAGCGTAATACGTTACGCACATGTTGAATCCCTTCACAAGCCTTCAGATGAGAATACTCCAAAGGATGATGGTACATACAGCCCAAACTGGATTCAATGGAGGTGTGTTGCCAGTTTTCTATTCCTCCAAGAATCTGAAGGCATAATCCAGCTATACCGATATTCCGCAAGAACTGCCACCAGTGACTTGAGTTGTGCCTTCACTGGGCAGCTGATGGAGTTGGTTTTCCTGTGATGTCAACTCTTTTCTAAATATATGATGTTAGCAAGCCTTGCGACTTGCCTTTTGTCATTGAAGTGTCAACCCTATTAGCCATCATGGTCAAAATGGTTTGTGTCCCTCACTGATGACTGTAAGACCCTGCGTTCCATTCCCATCACTGCTCTTAATATCAATGACAGTGCTGTCCATTGTTTCAAAGCTTCACAAGAATGATGAGGGCCAAACAGTCAGGTCCCATTCACATAAGTGTGTGTCTTTTAATTTAACTCCATAGATCGCACACTACCGCCCAGCAACACTATAAAACCATTGATTATTAACAATTGCTCCGATGAACATTTAGGTATTTGTTAAGAACCTCACAATCTATTTGTGATCTGATATCTGTTATCTGAATTTTGCTTTTCTAAGTGGATCTGCACACTAACAATAACGGAAGTCCCACAGGCTCCATACACTATGGCTGTTACCAGATGTTGCTTATGACTACACACTCCAAGCGATGAGGGTCTCTCACTCCCAATTCATATCAAGAGGCCTTACTTTGAAAGTCTCATCCTTTGCAAATGATGTGGATATTTCAAGGCCCTTATTCTTCAAAGACAGCCTTCATGAAATGTACGAGTTGAGAGAGACCCACATCATGTATGTGTTGTCAAACATGATGTCTGGAAAAGGATAAGACTGTTATGAGTTTTCCAGTTTCACAACCAACATTGCAGACGTCAGGATCTCTTGGGCCTGATTACTACTACAAGAAGACATTAACATGACCAACCCCCCCCCAAAAAAAACACACACAAAAAAACAGCAACAACAACAAAAAACATATCTAAATCAACAACAGCACCAGCAGGAGCAAGCACTGTGAAATTTGAAAACTGACACGCTAGTCCTCAGCCAAAGGAATCTAGTCACAAACACACACTTTAGCACCAAACATAAGCTGGAAAAGTCAAGACATGTGACTTTTACCCCATTAATCATGCCTTTTTAATCATCATTAGCCCCAACTGCTGAAAAAACAAAGCAAATTGTTTGATCCAAAACTTGTCAATACGAATGACAAAATGAATACACAAAAGAACTTTATGAAAATCAGAGTGACGATTGGAACTTGACTAACCACAAAATGTAGTGGTTATAATGTTATTTCTGATGAAACATTTCAATCAAACCCTATCCAAGGAATGAATGTAAATCTGACATTACAAAGAGAGACACGCAAGGCAAGACAGACAGACAGAAGAGCAGCACTTCTAACACAGCCAGAAGGTCAGTGTGACAGAGTTTACTCACAGACTTCTCTGTCCTGGACAGCTGCTGCAGTCTGTCTTGAATGTCCACTCTGAGCTCCTCATCTTCCATCTGAGAGCCGTACACCTCCATGCTGAAGTACTTGGCCCACACGTCCCACACTTGGTCTCCTTGCAGCAGAATGGCCTGGACAGCACATCACCACCATGTTGTACATCAGGGTGCCTCTACTATACCTTTCACTACTGGAACAGCCTATCAATGACACAAAGTCTTTTGCAGGGGCCTTCATCATACTCTGGTTCTCGTTCAATTACTGCAGCTCAGCGTTTTACTCAAAGCCTTTTCAGGGCTATTAACATGTTCTTGTTCTGGCTCTATTACTGCAGCTGAGTGCTTTACACAAAGCCTTTTCAGGGCTATTAACATGTTCTTGTTCTGGCTCTCTTACTGCAGCTCAGTGCTTACACAAAGCCTTTTCAGGGCTATTAACATGTTCTGGTTCTGTTACTGCAGCTCAGTGTTTTACACAAAACCTTTTCAGGGCTATTAACATGTTCTTGTTCTGGTTCTGTTTACTGCAGCTCAGTGTTTTACACAAAACCTTTTCAGGGCTATTAACATGTTCTTTTTCTGGCTCTATTACTGCAGCTCAGTGCTTTACACAAAACCTTTTCAGGGCTATTAACATGTTCTTGCTCTGGCTCTATTACTGCAGCTCAGTGTTTTACACACAAAGCCTTTTCAGGGCTATTAACATGTTCTTGTTCTGGTTCTGTTACTGCAGCTCAGCACACTACACAGCGCCTTTTCTGGGCTATATCATCATGTTCTTCTTGTTCTGGTTCTATAATTACAGCTCAGATGACTACAAAAAGCCTTTTCAGGTCTGTCATCATGTTCTAACTCTGTTATGATTGCCCAGCTGACAACTAAGAGCCTTTTTATGGGCTATAATCATGTTCCAGTTCAGGTTCTATAATTACAGCTCAGACAACTACAAAAAGCCTTTTCAGGTCTATCATCCTGTTCTAGTTCTGATTCTATTATTATTATTGCCTAGCTGACTACACAAAAACCTTTTTAGGGCTATCATCACATTCTAGTGCCACCATTACTGCCCAGCTGAGAATATATTTCCCTTTTGAAGTCCTCATCATGTTTCATGTTTTATCAATATATCTGATATGTGAATGCGCTCACTTTTTAAAACAATAAATTTTCATAGTTTATTACAGACACACATATATACTGTATGTGACTGTTCATGATACTAGGTAACCAGATGAATCTTTATTGGTAGCCAAAATAAATGATCTATTAACTTACTCATGCAAAAAACTGTGAATTCATCCGGATTTGTTTTGTGAAATATACAGACTATATGTGTTTGTGCATTTTACATTACTCATTTTCATTGAAGTAGGTACTTAAAATGGTGTCTGAAAATGGGACTTCAACACAGTTGCACACTGTTGTGCCAAGTTCTGCAATGCTGAAAATTCTCCTGGCAGCAGTATTTTGCATTGAAGTATGTTAAGATTGAGTTTCAATGTACGCAAAAGAAGTGGAAGAAAAACTATCTCTTTCAGGATTCTGAAGGTTTTGAAAGATGTTGTAAGTTGTTTGTTTTCGCATTTAAATTCTGGAGAACAAATTATGTAAAATCCACACATGCTTTTGACAAAAATATTCAGTATTTTGACAATGGCTACAAATTATTTATCAAACTAATCAGATTGTATTTGAAAATATCATTGTTCAGTGATATGTTCAAAGGGTTTTTCAAAACCTTACGTGGTTTCGTTTCAACGCAACGCAGGCCAAATGAAAACATGCTACTGAATCACAACACTTGAAACTGCTTTATCACGATGTAGTACTGTCTGGGAAAATGAAATTTGGTTCAGCTTGTGTGTCATTTTTGTTGTTGTGTGTGTAAGGTAACAGCGTCACTGCACACCAGCAAAGTTTCCAGCACAGTTTGTGGATCATTGTGAGCTTTGTTTCCGATACACATGGTAAGTTCATCATTTTTCGATCATTATTGCACACAGTTCTTGCATATTGTGAGGAGTGTGTGAACAACAAGACCAGATCTGCATCAGATTGAAAAACAGCATGTTGTGTTCTGAAGGGAACCACCCTGGTGTTTGTTTCTGTGTAGACTTAACACACGTTGGATGACCATTATCAATATCTGATACTTTCTGTGGTTTTCCTTTCCTCTGACAATGAGTACAGACTATTTACATTGTCTTATGTTTCGGGAAGTTTAACTAGATATACATTGTCAGAACAAATCTTCACAATGAAAGTTTGATCTATAAAGAAACCCATACTTTGCTGATCGATTCTTTTCTGTGTACCAAAGCCATTTACTGTATCATGGATGTCAAAATTTGTAGATTTAGACACATATACATGTGATAGAGAATGAGAGAGAGAGAGAGAGAGAGAGAGAGAGAGAGAGAGAGAGAGAGTGAGTGAGTGCGTGTGTGTGTGTGTGAGAGAGAAAGAGAGAGAGAGAGAGAGAGAGAGAGAGAGAGAGAGAGAGAGAAACATGTTCATGTGAGTGTCTGCGACTCAGTCTGAATCTGTGTGTTTGTGTCTGCGTGTGTATACGTATGTGACATCACGCTGATATCATGTCATTTATGTCTAAACCTCTCTGGATCATGTGAAGATATTATTCATTGATAATATTTCCAACTTCTATCACATATGGCTTTATGAAAGCCAACACACAAAAGACAAACATTTTTCTGACTTACAAAAATAAATGTTTGCCAAATGTACTGGAACTCACTGTATGCCACTGGCAAGTTTAAGATAGGTTTAATGAGGAAATTTGAGAAAAAAACATGAAAAAGAAAAAAAAATCCAGCCAATCCGGTTTCAGCCTAAGCTGACTACCAGCTATCTGAGTTGTCTTCTAGCAATGTCATGACAGAACACTTCCCAAAATCCACAGGTTGAGGGCCCTTTCCTAGGGACACATAAAACAGAGGACCAAGGATCTTCCATATGAAAGGAAAACCCATTTTTGTTCTCTGAAGCAATGTATTGCCTAAAAAACCCAAAATAGACACATTCATCACAAAAAACATTATTTTAGAAATGATGCACAGAAATGTTACGAAAAATTCATGCAAAATGCAAAAATCTAAAAACTGTTGAGAGTTAACCAAGCACTGGTTAAGCTTAAAAAAAAAAAAAAAAAAAAAAAAAAAACATGCCACACATGACCATGAGTTTACCAGACAGAAAACCATACCAATTTTTGGGCTTAAATTTGTGACAGCGAAACTCAGACTGCAGGTGAGGTTGGGTAACAACCATGACTCTGCAAGACCCACCCAGGCCGCCTTGGACATTGTTGTGTATGAACCAACCACTGCGTGTACCCAGAGTGTGCCTAAAGGGGGAAGAGTTGGGCAAAGGAAATGGGGGATTTGCAGAAATGTACTTGGACAAAGATTACAATTACAGAGCAGTCACAGAACTGCATTAGGCGTCACGCTCTGCTAAGCGACAACTATGGGATCAAGTCAATCAAGTGACAGAAAATTGGATACCAAATCTCTTAAATGCAAATGACCAAAGGTGGAGAATATACACAATAAACTAAGGCCATAAGTCTTTTAGAGTGAAGGAGTACAACAGAGCTGTGCCTGTGGAAAGAGTATGAACCATGCAGATCAGATTTAGATCTTTAGAAGATGTATACCCTGTAAATCACAAGCATGTCCTTGTGCACAGGTTGAGCGTTTGGGGAAAATGTCTGCTTTCTGATGTAAAGAACAGTGGCATAAGGCTGAAGGCCAACAGGTAAGTCCAGAAAAAAATCCTCAATGCAGTAACATGGCAGAAGAGAAAGAGGGAGGGCCCGAAGAATGAAGGGGAACCAGCTTAAACAGAACAGACGACAGGTCCAGAAACGGGTCTTTCTCTGAAAAAGAGGGCCAGGTATGAAGATACAGAGTTTCCTCTGAATTCCGGGGAAGCAAGACATGGTCCCTGGACAAAACAGTGAACCTCACTACATGTCCTGCGGCTTCAAAGTGAGGGTCCTCACACTATGTTAGCTTACATATCCATCTCCTTCTGCCAGAAGTAGGCTCTGGGAAGCTTTATTCCTTACACCTGCCTGTGTTGTCAAACCTATTCCCAAATCAGATGCTCATTTACAGTGAGCCCTTGGAAATGGAAAAGTGAGATGGAATAGAGTGAGAAACAGACAGAGACAGAGACAGAGACAACAAGACAGAGGGAGAGAGACAGACAGACAGACAGTGAGACAGACAGACAGACAGACAGAGACAGAGGTGAAGTGAGGGGAAGGGAAGAAAACAGGATGGGAGTGGGAGGTAGGGAAGTGGCAGGGGGAAGAAAGGCGAGGAGGGGGGGGGGAGGGTAGGGAAGGCAATGGAAATAATGCATAATACTAAACAAAAAATGTTAAACAGAAAACAGAAATCTGCAATAAATACAGAAAATATAAATAAAAAAAAAAACTGTAAACAAAAATGTTAAATAGAAAAAAAAAAAGAAATTTACAATAAACAAACTCATAAAGTGGTGACACTATTTGAAAAAAAAAGTAAGCATTTTATAAAAAAGAAAAAAACCCATAATGATTACAATAAAAAAAAAAACCCAAATATAAAACTACCCAATTATGCAGCAATTACAACATGCAGAAAAATAAATATGCGGATGATGATGATTTTGCACAAACATGAACAGGTAACACAAGCAAGCAAACAAGACAATCAAAACAGCAGCCTTGATTTCTAAACACAATTCATTCATTAAACAAACTAAAAGCATACTGCAGAAGCCAGCAAAAGGATTCTGTCAACCAAAAGGCAAAAAGCTAACGTGACCTCAACCACCCCACCCCCCATAAAAATGTCATTGAGACACGTCACATTCATATTGTCAGTTAGAAAACAGCCTGTATACTAATGCACAAGCAAGCAAGCTTCTATAACTTTCCCATTGATGCTTGGCATTAGAAATTTGCGGATTTTTGAACGCTGAACAGCTCAATTATATGCAGTAAGCTCAGTTTTTTTTTGTTGTTGTTTTTAAGCTGAAACTGTAGTGAATTCTGGAGGCAATCAAACTGAAAGTATGAAAAATCTGTTTCCTTTTTCTGCTCCTAGGCAGGATCTCATCTTTGTTTAACCATATGTTTTTGTGTGTGTGTGCGTGTGTGTGTGTGCGCACATGCATGTGTATGCACGCTTGCCTGTGTACATGAAAAACTGGGAATATTTGCAAGCACAGACCTCAACATGTAACCAAAACTTGCTACAAAACTTGTTGGGCCAAATAAACTTTTTCCCAGGAGCCTTTTTAACAGTTTAAGACAATAAGCTGTAATCTATCTATCTATCATTTCATTGCAATTACTTTTACACGATAATGATTTTTTTTTTGATAAGACATCTGAAAAGCCTCCCATATATCAGGTAAACTAAAAAAAAATGTATATGCAACACAGATACCCAAGAAAACAAAAAAGTCAGCTGAAAAGCCAACAACAGTGGAAAAGCACAAAGTTTCAAGGTGTCAGTTTGCAGTTAACAGCTGCCAAATACAGCTGTGTATGTTTTGCACTCCCTTGCATGCTTCAAAACATTTCTACACTTCACAAATGCATAACAAAGCAAAAATACAAAAAAAAAAATATTGGTCATGAAAAGCATACATAGGATAGACATAACCTCAACACTACACTGATGGCTGACGCAGATCACACAAGACAGGTCAAGGTCACAACAAAAAAAGCACTCAAACCAATGTCACAGAGGTGCGTCTCTTGCTCAAACGCTCACTCTTGCACTTGCTTTTTGACACTTGACCAGTGCGAATTCCACAGGAAAATGAGAGTGAGCAAATACCTGCCCAGTTTTGGTGTCTAAAATGTTCAACTTTACAGACAAGATACTCTTACTGCAAAGGTGATCAGCCAATCGAAGCAAAGGGCAAGAGTCATGTGCTCGGCAACTAATCATCTCTTTTGAGCACAATTTTTGTTCCGCTTTAATTGTTCTTTTTCACCAAGATCAAGAATTCATCCTTGCTTACAGATTTTGCATCAAACATGATTCTTCTTCTGATTTTGTACTCTTCATTACAGTCATATGGTCAAATTGCCTTAATGCCCTTGCATAAACAATGTGAAGCGAACCGACAGATGATGATGAGTTCCGTGTCTGAATCACGTGACCAGTGATATGTATAGTGTTTCTGAATTCGCCGTGTGTGACCACAAATTGGCCAAGCAAAGAAAGAGCTAGTGTGAGAATAAGATAGTATTCTTGCACTTGAGCAAGGGATTTACCTAGCATGACAGGGGCTTCAGTCACCGCTGACAACATTCATGTGTTCTCCCTAATAATATCAGTCTCAACTGAAACCATTCAACAAACGCTGCATGCTTAACATAAGTTGGGATTCCATCTCAGATCTGCGTGTGTGTGTGTGTGTGTGTGTGTGTGTGTGTGTGTGTGTGTGTGTGCGCGCACACACACGTGTGTGTGTGTGTGTGTGTGTGTGTGTGTGTGTGTGTGTTTGTGTGCGTGCATGTATGTGTGTATGCATGCATTACGTGCGCACCCATGTTTCATCTCATTTCACCTTGAATGATCAGCCAAGCACTGACAACCATAAACGTGGGATGAAGCTGATATACACAAAGGTTAAGACTGATTTTATGGGAGAAACCAAGCGCAGTTCCACAGATCTCACCTCTTGACTTGATTCTGTCAATACTGCCTTTAAAGATCAACATACAGCAAACTTGTCACTCAGACAATTACTTTGCATATGGGATTTTTTCTACTTTGTTTTCCATTTCTTACCCTTTTACCAGGTTAAAGTCTTGCATGAACAAAGTGGAAAGACAAGGAACGTCATAAATAATACGAAACATACTCATAAAAACACACTATGGGGAAAATTATAATTAAAATGTTTTTCTCTCTCTGTATCTCTCTCTTTCTTACACACACACACACACACACACACATGCAAACAGACAGACAGACAGACATACACACACTATCAGACATATTTCCAAGATCTTTATTTCCACACACATGCACAGAGGTGTATTGATGGACTTACACTCACATACCTAATTAAGTAGCAGCTTGAATAAATGTATTCCCAAGCCAAATCCTGACACACATGTGCAAACACATGACACGGCCAGCATGCACTGGGCACACACACACACACACACACACACAAACACACACACACACACACACACACAACACACATACAACACACACACACACACAAAACACACACAAAACACACACACTACACACACACACACAAAAAACACACACACACACACACACACACACAAAACACACACATTACACACAGACACACACACACACACACACACACACACACACACACACACACACACACACACACTACCACACTTTACACACACACACACACACACACACTCTCTCTCTCTCTCTCTCTCTCTCACACACACACACACACACACACACACACACACACACACACACACAGAGTCACCTACCCCAGGAATGGCCCACATCTTGTTGTCTTCCCTCTTGACGGCGATGAACTCCAGCACGGGCTTGCCCTCCGACACATCACCTGCTGGCCTTTCTTGTCACGTTTCCACCTGTCAGGGCAACACAACGTTTGACATGCACCTGAAAAGACACCTGCACATCTATCACACCTGTACTTCCAGCAAACATCACGCTTAATGGCAGACGATGTGGAGAACATTTAATATGACTCCTCATTTCTTGTCTTGATAGTTTACCTTTCCTGTCGTTACTGTGTTCTCAGTGGCCCTGCTTCAACCTTCCTTTACGCACGTCATGTCAGGAAGACGCCTGTAATCATTCAAGTACTGGCCATCCAAGCACGGAGAAGTGAAGAAAACTTACAATTTTTCACCCATAATTACAAGAGAAATCACTCTTAAAGAAATGAATGACGTCAAACGCTCTCCAATCAATAAGATCAGATTGTAGATCCGAAACAGAATATGTTTCCAAGGAAGACAGGTAAATATAAGTTACATCGAAGCGAGCAAAGATTTAAGCTGTTTTTGTTTGAACATAAATCATACATCAATCAGCAAAAAAGAAATCAATTATTTGGGAATATTAATTTTGTTTCGCTGCAGTTGCTAAGGTTTAGTTGTTAAGATGATTTACTTGTTTACATTTTGTTTTAGTAACAAAGGAAAGCAAATCATCGGAAAAGTTTCTTTTAATAGTTGTTTGTTAGAATTAGATTATCATACTGAGTTTACTGATAGTTTGTTACAGTATTATTTTTGCTTCGATGTTATGTTGTTAGGATGATATTGTAGTGTTGATCGTTAGATCTATTGACGACACAAGCATGTATAAAAGGAGAGTGTGTGTGGGTGTTCGGTGTTCTTGCTGACGGGTTCTCACTGACGGATGCTTGCTGACCATCCTTGCTGACATAAAAGAGAAGAGCAACATCAACTTCAGGCTGGTCTGGTCTCAAGATTGTTTGCCTGGCTGACCTGAGCGCTGGCTGCTTGCTGTCTCTGTTATCTCTATTGATCCGCAATACCCAGCAGATTTAGTCTGCATGAAAGGTCTGTGCAAAGTGGCAGGCACAAAGATGAGATTGAACATCCTGCTGCACATATAAGACAGAATTGAAAATCCTTGGTTTCGACTGGGCTCCTGCCTATGCCCTAAGTCCACTTTGCCACACAAGGTTTAATGTGGAGTCCACCTCCAAAAGAGACGCTGCCGAGTTAATCTTTTCACTGAATCCAGCCGCACTTGTGCTGATTCAACTCACACAGGTGACTATCCGCAATGCTTTCTTCTTGATGACAAGAAGCTTACACTGCTCAGTTATTGATTTCACTGCAATCAGCAGTGCTTTTTCTGATTCACTATACACACAGGAGACAGTCTCCTATATCTCCTGCATGCCCTGTTGATGACAAGATGCTTATGTGCTTACTCAGGCTGAAGGGGTACGCCACACGGGCATGGGATCGGCCAGCGTTTCTTTCCAGTGAAAGTCCCCATGAATGTGTGACACCAAAATACGCTGACACAAGCTCACTGCAGGCAAAGATTTCCAGGGGGGGGGGGGGGGGGGGGGGAATCACAACAGAGGGCAACAGAACAGCATGGCATGAAGGGCTTGAAATGTTGTGACAAACGTTCTTACTTTTACGATGATCAACAACTCAATAAAGCTGGAGCTGTGTAGTTCCATTACGACTCAGGCCACATGACAGGGCTATACTCCACACTACCTTTTACAATATATCCTGTTGTTAACCAGGCCTGACAGATGCAAACATCTGTACGAGTTGGTCAGGAGAAACCTTCATCAAATGAAATAGAAACATGACTATGAAGTCCTAATCTTTACACCTATTAGAGTCCAGAGCACCTTCAACTGCGCTTGGTAGGAGTCGGTCAAGACCCTGAATTATACAATAACCATGATGTGAACACATGTAACGATAGGTGGACTTTATCTTCGCTTTAAGTTGCTATACAAAGTCACACACTCACCATGCTCCATTTCGACATCCTTACCTCCTCCTCAGTACCGCTCACATCAATGTAAATTCATAACGCTGTTATTTCATTACTCGCTGAGAAAGCATTACTCAGGAAGTCTCTGAAATTCGACTGCATATTTTCTGCCTTCCATGCACAATAAAAGAAGAGGAGGTCCAGTCATGGAGTTTACAGTGCAGGTGACCACGGTGGCCATGGTGGGATAGGAAAGGGGGCAAAGCTGGGGAAACAGATGGAACTTGGAAGAGGGAGAGGGGCTGGGGTGTGCAACAGTGAGGGACAGGAAAGGGATCTATCATGGGAAAGTAAATGGTAGTTGAAGAGGGTGGGTGGGGGTGGGGGCACTGGCTGAGCTCAGTGATTGGGAAGTTTGTTGGGCTTGAGAGAGCGGTTACAATTTTTTGGCTTTTTTGGGGGGGGATTTTTGGGGGGATGTGTGTTGGAGATGTGTGTGTGTGTGTGTGTGTGTGTGTGTGTGTGTTACATGTATGTGTGTAGGTGGGTGTGTGCACATGTGCATGCTGACCGTGTGCATGTGTATGAGCTTGTGTGCACCCTCGCACATGAGCATGCATAACTTGTTGTGAGTATGCACACATATGCATCATATGTGCTAGCAAAATCAGCTGAATAGATTAGTAAACAAACCTGATAACTGATGTTTAAATGCAGCAACTTTCAGACAGAGAAAGAGGAAAAAAAAAAAAAATATATCACAAAAAAACAAAACACTTCTTAAATATCCCACTGTAGCAATAACCTTTAACAAATTTTCTTTACTTTGTTCACTATCAATAATTCCAAACTCACCGAGTCACCACAGGATCGCCCGCAATGTTGGGCCCCCACCTTCCCAGCAGGCCTCTGCCCGCCAGCCCCGTGCGTCCATTGGGATTGAGGGGCAGTCCATCCACCACCTTGTAGTGACCCTCGTAACTAATGCGCGACACCCTGTTCTTCTTGTCGATGTTGTTGAAGGGAATCAGCCCCTTCCTTTGCTCTGGAGACCTGAAGAACAGAGTCATTGTCTCTTCTACATACGTGATGCTTATTTTCCGTCATCAAATGAAGGTCTGATGTTTTGGGGAGACTGAAATTTTATTCAAAAGCCACCCCCCCACTTTCTCTCCAACTCCGGAGTGTCTTTAGGAGCAGGGAACCAAAACGGTTTTGACACACCTCAGTTGAGAAGAAGAATGGACTCTAGGCAGGAAAAGTTCAGCTGGTAAAGTGTGGGACTTGTGATACTGGGCCGGGGGTTCAAATTTCTGCTGGCCCTTTTTTGGGACAGAGGAACTTTTTCCTTTGGAGTTAATGACTCCTCTGACTCCACATCCCAAAAAATCCTTTGAATGAGATCATAAACTGTTTCATGTATGAACACACACATCACATATTGCTCACATGTGAAATCCATCATTAACTTTTAGAAGAGAAGGCCAATTTAGCTGTTGGTATGGATGACATGCACATGCGCAGTACACACAGAAATAACGAAACACTGAATTGAATACTAAGTTATTGATATTTGAATGACTTAAACTGGAAATGACTGAATGTAGCATCAGCAGGTAGCTTTTCAGTCAACTCTACCCTTGTATGCAGTTGGTTGCATAAACAAGAGGGTAAACTGCAAAGCGCCTAGAGCTTGACTGTAACCATGGATAGGCTCTGTGTAAATACTCTTAACAACAATAATCACAAAAGACTACTAAAAAAAAAGACAGAGAGAAAGAGTGAGAGAGAGAGAGATAACAGATCAAGACGGAAAGTACAAGATATTAACTGAAAGAACAAATGAATTCACACATCAACCCCTTATTTGACAAATTAGCCCAATCCTCCTACCCCTACCAAATGAACACACAAAAATCATTTCAACATCTTTGTTTAAATATATTTGATAAAAAGAATAGTGCGCGTGTCTGTCTGTGTCACATCATATTCATGAAAGAATTCCTTCCCTGTCTCTTTTTCTAGAAAGTACGATTGTATATACTGCAAGAAGTTTCTGGTTCCATTCTTCTCTCTCTCTGTCTGTCTGTCTCTCTCCTGTCTGTCTGTCTGTCTGTCTCTCTCCTGTCTGTCTGTCTGTCTGTCTCCCTCTCCCTGAGACACCATCTTTTTTTCTCTCTCTCTTTCTGTCTCTCTGTATCCTGCAGAGTATATTATAAACAGAAAAAGATTTCATATGCACACATCTGAAGACAAAACATATGCTCACAAGGCCATGAGATCACTTTGTCAGCAAAGGATGGTCCCGCCAAAATTTTCGGTGATGTATAGTTCACCGGGTCATAGTTATCATACGCCACCTGAACAAAACACAAAGAAATAGATACAATTTGTAGTTCTCTGAGAGAGAGAGAGAGAGAGAGAGAGAGAGAGAGAGAGAGAGAGAGAGAGAAAGAGAGAGAGAAACTCAAAGATATCTGCAGATACCATTTACAACAACAACAAAAAAACAAAACAACAAAAGAAAAAAAAAAAAAGAGACCAGTGGTGTCTGTCTATGATGATAAACTACGTAAGGAAGTCTTTATCTATCTATTTATTTATTCATTAATTCATTCGTTTATTGATTTAGAATTACAGCCCAGCTGACCACACAGTGCCTCCTCTGGGCTGTCAATACACAAGAGAAAAAGGTTACATTCTGAAAAAGCGACAAAAAAATGAAGACAAATATGATGAATAAACAAACAAACAACAATGAAACGGTAGCTAAAGTACTGAAATTCATGTGCAGATAACTGTGCCAAGCTGAGAGCACCCGTGCATACCCCGTATTTTATCACTTCCAGATCAAAACATTTAGGTGCATTGAAAAAAACATAAAAAAAAGTCCAAATAGAAAAGCATTGCATACTGGGCAGCTACTGTCCAGTCTGTATAGAGAGCACAGCGTTTCATTTCCTACCAGTCACCAGACTACAATGAAAAAAAGAAAAGGTAGTGTGCCATAACTTGTGACAAGAACAGTGTAATTTTCTGGAACAAGATACAGGAGAATGGTCCACAAAAAAGAAGAAACACAGTAGACACGGTAAAGAAGTAGGACTGTTTGCGGAAAAAAAAAAATTCAGATGACTATTAGGGGGAAAAGTCCAGAAGACTATTAAGAAAAAAAAACATGTCAAAGAAAGGAGCAGAAAAGGGGAAGTTACCAAGATAGTACTTCCAGAAGGCTTGGGGGGAGCTGTTAGTACTGAGCGCACCCCCTCCTCCCCCCACTCCTGAACAGACTTCCACAGGGAAAGGAATCCTAGTTCCACCCTGACAAAAATGTCGTGACCCTAACAATCAAACATGGTGAGATACATTACCCTGGAAAAGAAAACCCTTGTTCCACTGAGAAAAATGTTGTGACGCTAACAATCAATCATAATGAGATGCATTACAATACATTAGGTCCCAACACAACACAATAAAATATACAGCAAAACTCCTCAACAAACTAACATTCAACACAACATACTACACAACATACATACCCACACCCTAATCCTCAGACCCCTGACATTCAGCCCTCTACTAACCCCCCCCCTCCCCCCCCCCCCCACCCACCCACCCACACACTGACCTCCCATGGCACTTTTTCATCTGGCACAGGGAAGCGGCAGACAAAGCTCATGGGGTAGATGGGTGAGCGGGACACGACGTGCAGTTCCAGGTTTCTCTCCGGCTGCTTCGACATCTGCTCCTTCAGCCTGACCTTCTTGTCCTCTCTTTCTTCTCTGTTGAAAGAAGCCATCATCATGCTTCATGATCCCTGATGCAGGGGTGACCATCCCCAGCCGGGTGGGTCCCCGGTGGCTGACAGGGGGATGCACCCATGATATGAGAGTCAGCTGCGATATAAGTCAGGCTTGCTTGATCGAATAAGCAGTCCCAGACCAAACAGCGATGTTCCTAGCAGAATAACAGGCGACACTGTTGTCTCTACTGAAATACCCCACATGTCCTACGACAGGAGCATCATGTGATCAAGAGCTGCGCTATCAGCTGTTAGCCCTGGGGAAGGACACATCAGTGAACAAACAATCCCCCTGTGCTCACAGGGTAGGATTTTTTTGTCTTGAGCTAAGGGAGAAGCCCCCCTTACAGAAAACGTGATCCGACCTGTCGAAGACGGAGTGTGTCAGCTATGGGGTAGGTTTAAGGGATAAATCGGGACACACACACATCAGAGATTATCGTCATGCATGAGACTACATTTTCATCATAGTGTTGTCCCTGTCAGCAACAACCAGGCAGAGGCGGAGCCAGGCCCTCAGCCTCAAAGGGGTCTCCCAAAGCGACCGATGCAGCTTTGGGGCAGCCGTCAAGACCTCAAGGAGGACTGTGGGTTTCATCAGGGCAACAGGATTGAAGATCTGATGCAACCAAAGAAAAAAAAAAAAGATCGATCACAGAAGAAGAAAGCTTCATGATCAGTCACACAAATTTCCCTGCGATTGTTTCCGCTTTCCAGGAGAACATTTTCAGACTGGTGATGATGATTTATGAGCATACTTTGTTACACAGAAGGACACGTGAACAACAGTCAGAGCATTCGGCTGTTGAGGTGACAGTTACGATTTCAATACACAGAGGGACACGTGAACAACAGTCAGAGCGTTCGGCTGTTGAGGTGACAGTTACGATTTCAATCCACTTGCGGGGCAGAAATTTTTCTGTTTGAAAACGCTCTTTTTTCTCTCAGCAGTAAATGGGAACTTGATTCTGTTCAGGGAAGAAGAGAGATGGGCTCTGTCTTCCATAAAAATGTGCTTCAGGTATTGTGAATCTTTGAGTTCACTGTCCCTATATGGCCATGGGCCTTAGGCTCTAGAACCTAAAATTTTCAATTTGTTATATGTGGTTACGTGCACCTTCTGTCGTCTCTATTTTGTCTGTTGCATACCAAGCCCACACGAATCTTCTTGGCAAGAGAACCATTTTAGGCACTTGACTTTACAAATCACTTACTTTAAAAAGGGCAGAAAAGAAGGAGGCTGTATGACCTCTGGCATCAGACACATGAAGTGATCAAGCCACAACTGAACTGACAGTGGAAAAGTCTTGTCACGATTCTTACAACAATACCAACCAAAGCAAGTGATACTGCTGCAAAAAAAAAAGAACTTATGATCCAATGGAAACTCTAGGAAGTAGCTTCAGAAACAAAACAAAAAAAAAAAAACACCTAAAATTGGCTGGGCAACAGACAAGAGGTGGGGATGACAGCAAACGAGAGAGAGGAAGATTAAAAAGTTCATATATATTTTTTTAAACCATTACACAGATGGAAATTGTCAAATGATTACTAATTGCATGTGAACTGAGTATGTCATTACTTCCAGGTTTAATGTCAACACCCAACTCAGCTGAAATGGCTGATGGGGGCTAAGCATTCCGTCAGAGTATAGAGGGGACCAGACCAACACCACCAGGACATTATCATGTTCAGATAGGCTCAGACAATGTTAATTATCTATCAATTTGTCAATTAATCAACTCAGTCAATCAATCAAATGTCAAGTGTCCTCATTAAACCACATGGACAGTTTTGCATTCGGCAACATGGACACAAAATCCACCACCATATGTCTGTAAAACATGAATATTCGTATTTCAGTGCTGTTCCAACTTTCTCTCTTCCCAAATCTCCCTCCCACCCCCTTGTTCTCTTTCTGTTTCTCACACACACACACACACACACACACACACACACACACACACACACACACACACACACACACACACATACATACACACACACACACACACACTATTTGGGTGCCCATAATCAAACTCACAGTGTCTGTGTGCTCTATCAGCTGAGCTGAGCAATTACCCACCTTTCTCTTTCTGCTTTTTAGGAGACCCCAATCGTGGGGGCGTCACGTCACACTTCCCGACATGTTGTTTGCTTCCATCGCTTGCATGATCCAGTTCAGAGCTCGGAATGTGGACGCCATCTGAAGAGACAAAAAACAGTATCCAGACTGTGCCATGTTTCAACCCAATCACAGTTAGCTTGAAAATACAGATGTTGCCTCATCACTCTCTGATCTTCACTGCTCCAGGAGTACTGCATTGCTGGGGTTGCAAAAGCACAACTGGGTGTGCCTGTGTAGAGTGGAGCTGGCATGAGCAGCACTGGAGTAATCCTGTTAAAAGGCACAGGAAATGAGAACAAAGAAAACATTCCTTTGGACAGACCAGTACTAGACTGTCTTCAATACTGACAAAAACTAACCAAACAAAACCGAGGTAGAAGTTTCTGGACTTCAGCATTTGCAAAACAAAAATATTCTGTACCAGAATCTGCTGTCATAATTTTCGCCTGCAATCACCACAGATTTTCAGACAGCTCAAATTCAAAAGTGCAATTGATGACAATGCTGGTGCTAAAACAGGCAAATCTGGCCCAGCACCCCATCATTTGATGCATTTAAGATCTACTGCTATCAGCCTTCCTCTCTTCCCACAGAAAATAGCCAGCTAGACTGGCTATATAGACTGCCTGCAAGCCACAGCTGTATGGATGTAGCCTTACCTTAGCACTGGATGGGTGAAAGTACTGTGAGGCATTCTTCATAGCGCTACACACACACACACACACACACACACACACACACACACACACACACCTGTTCTTCCAGGAACCCAAACCGCTGATCCAGCTGAGGGGGCATCTGGATGATATGTTTGGTGGGGGCTGGAGGGGTCAGAGGCATGGGAATAGTGTCGGATCGTGCTGTGGAACTTTGGGCGGCATTCTGACCCGAGGATGTGGCAGAAGATGCACCTGGCAGGTGACCTTGGTTCTCGATGAAATAGTCCACTTTGCCTTGAATGACCTCTAGTCTGGAACAGCCAATGGATTGGAGATTAGGTGGCTTAGTGTGTGTGTGTGTGTGTGTGTGTGTGTGTGTGTGTGTGTGTGTGTGTGTGTGTGTGTGTGTGTGTGTGTGTGTGTGTGTGTGTGTGTGTGTGTAAGTGTGTGTGTGTGTGTGTGTGTGTGTGTGTGTGTGTGTGTGTGTGTGTGTGTGTGTGTGTGTGTGTGTGTGTGTGTGTGTGTGTGTGTGTGTGTGTGTGTGTGTGTGTGTGTGTGTGTGTGTGTGTGTGTGTGTGTGTGTGTGTGTGTGTGTGTGTGTGTGTGTGTGTGTGTGTGTGTGTGTGGTGTGTGTGTGTGTGTGTGTGTGTGTGTGTGTGTGTGTGTGTGTGTGTGTGTGTGTGTGTGTGTGTGTGTGTGTGTGTGTGTGTGTGTGTGTGTGTGTGTGTGTGTGTGTGTGTGTGTGTGTGTGTGTGTGTGTGTGTGTGTGTGTGTGTGTGTGTGTGTGTGTGTGTGTGTGTGTGTGTGTGTGTGTGTGTGTGTGTGTGTGTGTGTGTGTGTGTGTGTGTGTGTGTGTGTGTGTGATGTGTGTGTGTGTGTGTGTGTGTGTGTGTGTGTGTGTGTGTGTGTGTGTGTGTGTGTGTGTGTGTGTGTGTGTGTGTGTGTGTGTGTGTGTGTATATGTGTGTGTGATGTGTATGTGTGTGTGTGTGTGTGTGTGTGTGTGTGTGTGTGTGTATGTGTGTGATGTGTATGTGTGTGTGTGTGTGTGTGTGTGTGTGTGTGTGTGTGTGTATGTGTGTGCATGCATGTGTGTGAGCTTGTTTGAGAGAGACAGAGACAGAGAGACAGATCGAGACAGAGACAGACAGAAAGACCAAGAGGAAGAGGGCGGGAGTTGGAGAGAGGGGACAAAGGGAGAAAGTGTGTATGTCCATGTATGTTATATATGTGTTTGCATACATAACCACAAACTGTTCATCCACCTGGAGAAAGACATGACGGACAGACAGAACTTACACTGGTTTGTTCATCATGCCCTTTAAGCTGCCCTTTTCACACACATATAAATACACACTGACTTTGTTCATGATATCCCTGACTCTGTCCTAAACACACACAAACACACACACTATTCCACACTCACTTGCTCATCATGCCCCTGATTCTGCCTCCTCCCCCACTCACACACACACACATCACACACATACACACACACACAACACTCATGCACACGCACACACACACATACTCATGCACACGCACACGCACACACAGAATTACACACTGACTTTATTCACACACACACACAACACACTGCATTCCACACTGACTTGTTCATCATCCCCTTGACTCGCCCCTCCACACTATTGGCCTCCTGGGCCTCCACCTTGGTGAGGTAGGTGTCGGCGATGATGTTTTCCCACTGCACCAGCTTCTTCTCCTCCTGTGTGTTGCTCAGGTCCTTGCCTGCCCACACCCCACCATCACCAGCGGATATAGCCATGGGGCGCAATGAACATTGCCTGTTTGTCCTTTTCACCGCCATTCTGCCCTCTACCTGCCTGCCTCCCCCCCCCCCCCCCCACCATCACTGGGATAGACCCATGGGGCACAATGAACCTGTCTACATCCTTTTCATTACCATTCTGCTCTATTCCACCATCCATCATACTCCCCTTAACCAGTCCACCCAATACATCCTTTTCATTACCATTCTGCTCTATTCCACCCACCCATCATACTCCCCTTAACCAGTCCCCCATATCTCCATGCTCTACTTAACTATTGATCTAACCCATTCTGCCACTCTCCATTGACCCCACATTTGTTCCATCTGGGGTGTTCAGAAAGCTTTGAGAGTTCAGATGCGCTGTTTGAAGAGAGCAGTGTTCGCAAAAGTTGCCAGCATTCTGAATCTGCTCCAATTCCTTCTAAAATTGAAAATGAATATTTTGGGGGCTCATGTCCAGTGTGACAATAAGTGACAGTGGTAGGTAACTATCCATTCAATACGAATGTGGACAATTCAGTGGCCTAAATGTCTCTGAATCAATAGCCACTCCTGCATCAACAGCCAAGTAGAAAACTTTACATCATCATAGCTCTGAAGGCCAAGTTGACTGTATGGGTGTACTTCCACTTGCTTTTAATTTCAGTGACAGCATGCTAGACAACCATTCAGCTTTGTGAATTCGGAAGGATCCTGCATTTACTGGATAAGGGTAAATGATCACAATGGTCACTAATAAACATAATCAACTCAAAAACTGATGCATCTGCAGCAAACAATATCCACTTACAGACATTTGTACAAAATTTGATGTGGTTTAGATGTAGATGTAAAACTGAAGGGGTGGAAGGTGGGGGGGGGGGGGGGGGGGGAGGGGGGGGAGTAGGGGGGTGACTTTAAAAGAAAAATAACGGACTTCAAATGTTCATTTGATGCCTCCAGAAATAAACAAATAGAACTGGTACTTACAGAAATGTTATACACAAACTGTTGGTGGCTGAAAGGATATGCAGAAATAAACAAATAGAATTGGTACTTACAGAAATGTTATACACAAACTGTTGGTGGCTAAAAGAATATGACAATCTTTGTGATGAGAAACATGACAATGAAGCATTCTGTGATCAACAGGTGCTTGCCTACCCACACCCCATCATGACCTTCAGTGCACACATCAGATCTTCTGGTCCTGTGACATGGTCTGCACCCATTACTTTTGTTTCTCTTGATGTTACTATCTCTCGACTAATGATCTTCCTTCTCCTCAATGCGTGGACACACTTGAAGTCCTTGTTTTACTGATTTTCTTTCATCCTACCGCAGAATTCTGTCACTCCAAGTTCACGGTTAACAATGAGGGGACTTAAATCATGGATAGGCTTTAATTACTGACAGCAACGATTTCTGTTCCATGGTTTCATATTCTGTAAACCTGATAATACTGGGTATTAGTACACTTCTTCTGCTGCCCTAATAGGAAGAAGAATACTGCTATACAACTGTAAATCAAACAGTATTAGTTATTATGAGAGTATATTCTTCTATAACAAATTCTTGATGCTACCACCATGAGAATCACACATGCTATCTCTACAGAAAAATATGGAAGAATTGAAAATGACAACTATATGGCAACAGTCATGCAGAGTACCACATATACCACGCACCTACAAAAGAAAAACTACATGAAATCAAAACAGAGAATGACAACATATTAACAAAAACAAAAGGGAACGAGAGGTCAACATTAAAAGGAACAGCTTCAATCATCACTTCACATTATGGTTTTAAAGCAGACACATTACGTAAACATTACTCCATACATTCCCTCTTTGCCTGTCTAACGAACACACGTGCCCAAAACACAACACACAAGTAAAAACATTCAAATGTGAGCACATAATGCATTTTGTTTTGTCTAAAATCATGCAGTTATGAACAGACATCAGACCTGTGCACACAAAACTTGCTGTTGGGAGTTTTTCATCAAATATGTTCCAGAAACCCGCAGCATTTTCACATTCAATTATTTTTTTTAATGAAAGCAGAGCTTTTCATCAAAGTTACAGCTAAATTAACAGCTTTTCAAGTTACAGCTAAATTAACAACTAATTTACGTTTATCTTTGAACTTTCAGTTACATATCAATGTTGTAGACTCCATTTCGTAAAAATGAGCAACAGCCAGTTTCCTTTACCAAAACTGAAAAGAAAGAGAAACTAGCTTTCACACTGAGACTCCAGTGAATTGAACTGGATGTATTTGCGGTGGTTAAGAGAATTAAACATGCGGGCATTTTTCTTTTTTTCATTTTCAAATGGTGTACACTGACGATACACTGAGGTGAACAGATCCGACACTTTAAACGACAAAGACAACCAAATAAACATTGTACTGCATACTCACGGAAGTCGGTATAGTTAGGCCTGGAGCTACAGCCCTTGGCACACCACATGACCATCATGTACAAATGAATGAACAGAATGAAGGGGGGCGGCAGCCATGGGCGCTCGTAGTACTCGTGGATCAAACTGAAGCGCTGGTAGTACCAGTGAATGTCCGTGTTATCCTGAATTTTTTGGAAGGTGTAACTGCACCCACACCACATCACCGGCAGATCATCAAGCCACCATCGCCAGAATTTCATAGAGTCCCCATTTGAAAAATTTTTTTATTATTATTATAATTTGGTTGAGATTTGGGTTTCAAAAAGAAAGTTTGTTGCAATTCAAGACAGAAAGAAAGAAAGAAAAAAACAGTTCCACACAAACAATGTCAAAAACAATATTGTTTTTAATTAAAAGACATGGAATAAGGTTTGTGAGTGGCCAAAATTGATTCAAACGTAAATTTGTTGAGAAACCGTTTCATTAATGTTATCATCAAACACCAGTTCATATCATCCAGCGACGACAATGCAGGCAGTCCCATCATCCACAGCCATATCACACCAGCAAAGCAGCCACCACAGGAAACGGGCACGTGGTTGGTCGCGAGACACCATATTCAGCATGCATGCAGCATCATGGCGGAGGACAGAAACAAGTAACAACCAACATGGGTGCCGTTGGCAAAGCATACCAAAAATCTGCCCAACAGTGGGACCTGTCTAGGAAGGCTGCATTATACATCTGCATTCAGAGATATTAGTTCAGATGAACTTATACCTTAACTTCCAAAATTTCAAATTTTCACTTTAAAAACTGGAGTAAATTACTGACTGATTTTTTGTTATTTTTTTCGTTTTTGTTTCACCTGATGAAGACCTAAGAGGTCGAAATGCGTTGTGCTTTGTCTTGTGACTCGTTTGTCCACGTTTCTCTGGGCGGTTCGCTGACATTTATTTAAGATTTGATTAAAAATAATTACGCAGCAAGGATTTTCCATGGCACAAATAAGCAAGGCAAGGAATTTTATTTGACCACTTCAGCAGCTGTTTTGCTCTTATCCATCATCAAAAAGTGAACAAGGTTACATCCAGGTAGCAGACGAACTTAAACATGAGGCCCCCTCGACAGGTCCCGCTGTATGTTGTGCAGAGAAATAACACAGTCACATCAATAAGGACTACAAATAAAGGCACAACATCAAGACACACCACAAACCAACAGAAGCGACGGGCTACGAAGACAACAGGAGGAGAGGGAAACATTAAAGACCAGCAGAAATGGTCAGGCAAAGTGCAAGCCAGTGATATCAAAGAGAATTGGAATGACAGAACCAGTTCTGCACGAACAGCTGTCTGCTTCTGACGTACAGGACTCCAGCCAGGAGGAACAAAATACACTGCTGTAGCGTAACAGACTTCAGTGCAACTGTCATCAGAATCGGCTTCCAGTACACCTAGCCCGAGTGTGATAGTTTTTCAGTACAAAAGATCCTAATGCAGCCAAGTTTGATGATAACTGTGACTTTGTAATGTGACCAGGTTTCATCGAAGCAGATTTGACTTTAGCTTTGACACTGATATAACCATGTTTTGACTTCATAAAACCAGCTCTGACTTTTGTTACAACAACAACTCTGGATTTTGATACAAAGCTCTGGGCTTTTGATACAGAAACCTTTGGCTTTGATACAACCCAGTCTTGCCTTTGATACAACTGGCTTTCACTGTACCGTCAGCGACAAAAATCTACATGTAAAAGGCCTTTTACAGGTGGCCCCATCTACTGCTACTGAGCACAACAGACAGAAGAAAAAATCATCAACAACAACAGGTCACTGCAATATCAAAAGCATCATTAATAGCACAAAAGATTCCGAGAGCTGAAAAGATAAAGAGATGAGGCAGTGATAAAGCTGCAGACATGTTTCATCTCAGATCAGAATCCAAACATGTGATCCTTCACAAAAAGCAAGGGAAAAGACACAACAGATACCTCTCCAGCAAAAAAAAAAAAACACCACCAGGCACTCATCCAAACAACACCAAATTCAGGGGCCAATGCTGACATCGATCACCTCGACTTACGAAAGGCATTTTGTGGGTAAGCGGAACGCTTGGCACACCTACAACACCTGCTTGTAAGACACTGCAGGAGATAATGCAGGTGGATAAGACGATGAGGGGAGGGGGGAGGACGGGCCGCCGACTGTAGTCCATCACCACCTGTAGCTGCATGTAAACGCCAGATGTTGTCCGTGTTCTGCTGCATCATCTCAAACGTGTAGCTGACAAAACAACATGCACAGTGATTGATGTGTAACTTTTCCAAGAACATTGTGAATCAGTGATAGATGTGCAGTGGAGAAATAGCGTTGGTGTGGAAAACAACAGACTCAGTGACACTTTCTGTCAAAATCAGACATTACAGAAGGACTTCCCACTGTCCAGCTTCACCTCCAGGCTGTTGCCAACACAACAACACATCACTGTCAACAACAGGAAGAAACGGTATCCAACAACAGGAAGAAACGTATCAAACTGGCAGACAAAACTTAGCATTATCAAACAAACATTAGAATTGTATTAGCAAATACTGCATGCATATCAGCACGCTGTACGCATGACAAACAAACAAACCTGAATTGCATGAATTACTGAATTTTCTTGTTTCTCATCTTTCAGAAACTGTTAAGTTAACTCATCATTCCGCTGAGCGATTCTAAAGGTTGACACCCCTCTTGTTTGAAACTAGCTGAAATCCTCTCTGCCCTCATTGATCACTTTAAGCATTTGCAGACTCATTCACTGCTCCTTTCAAATTCACTATCACTCCTTTCTATCCATCCTTAGCTCTTTCATCCCTACAACCTGGTTTTCCGGTTTGCAGGAATCGTACCCTTCCTTCCCGCAGCCCGTAAAACCGGGCAGCTCAAAATCCCTCCTTTTCTTCCTGCAGCCCAGAAAAACAGTTCTCGCGGTAAGCGCTTTGAACTTCGCGCGAGTTGCATCTTCGGTACACGTCATGACCGGGTCGCTTGCGGGGCAGTGTTTATGAATGGAATGGATGCCAAACAGCCCCCACAGTGTGGGAAAGTGGTCGCTGCTTTATTCTGGCTGGTTTGCTACTGCGTATGTGGCAGCTCTCACTTACACACTCTTTTTTTTTCTCTGTGTGCTACAGAATAGGAGTGTATATCTGTGGGATGTCCTAGCATTATAACCCCCCCCCCCCCCCCCCCAAATTTGGAGTGTAAGATGATCTGTGGGATGTCCTAGCATTATAACCCCCCCCCAAATTGGCTGAAAACGGCAAACTATTATGACCAAAATTTAGAACATGGTTTTGGTTTATGATGTCAAAAAGATGCCCTTCAGTGAGGTACAAGTTGTATCGGGAGGATAAATTCCACTAGTGTACAAAGATCATGGCTTGTGCACAACTGACATTTTCATATAAACCAACATTTCCTTAAAGAAGTCACTGAACCACATGAGGCAACAACAGAGGACAGGACAAATTATTCAGGCCACCGACTGGAATACATTCAACCAATTTACAACATTTCGGACAGCAGCCTCAAACACATCTGCCCTTTTTTGATTTTGAAAAATAAAGAAATACGACAGCAGTCTGGATCCCCGGAAGCCTGTGATGACCCACCTGAACATGGCGATGAGCAGGTTGAGCAGCAGCACATTGGTCATGAGGATGTAGACACCCATCAGCACAGGCACTAGATACTTGCCAATGCTGGACGGGCAGCGCAGTTCATTGTAGCCGCTGTACTGCGTTGGGTCATTGGTGCATGTGTCTGTGCCTGCAACCAGTTGTTGGTTGGTTGATGGTAGGATTAGTCCATAAACAATTATGAACTGTGCAACCAGTTGTTGGTTGGATTATGATACGATTAGTCCATAAACAATCATGATCTGAACTACACTTTATGATGATTGTCCCTATCTGATCTGGTATGTGATTTCTGAACTACATTATCCTTCAAAATTTTCCACAGTGACCCAAATACATTTATAAATAAAGAAGTTCTGTTACACTGTGATAATGAGGATGAACATTAAATAATGAATGTAATTACTGTCATGACTGACAGGTAATAATAACACTGTTGTAATATTAATGACAAAGACGATAATACAAAAAAAAATGTAGTTCTCACTCATAAGTCACTAACATCATCAATATGAAATATAGTATCAGACATTGCACAATCTCCTCAGCCTATCCCCTGACAAACACAAATGCTCACACACATCTACATTTTAACTACAAATAGTTAACTGATCAGCATAGCTCATTTTGTCATCATTCTCTTTAACCTTTTCACAACGCGCCGTATGATAGTGACGGCAACTCAATCGACCCGTTCACGACAAGCCGTCCCCTGGTGGCAGCAACATTACTGTACTGCGCGGACGTGACCTGCCTCTGTGATGGCACAACTATAAAAAATTTCCATGTTCTCCCATCTACTGTCTAGGGGATGCAGCTGCCATAAATATTTAGAACAGGGTTCTAGCCACCGGAAGGGTAAGTTTGCATGCACTAGCGATGACCTTTGTGACCCCAGAGTATTCTGAACAAAGAGACCCGTCTGGCACTGGGAAGGCACGTGTGGAATTTCCTGCTTCACCAATATATCGGGCAGAAGGAGAATGACATGTGGTTTTAGAACTGGTTCAGCAAAGTAGTTCAGAAAATGAGGGGGGTAAAGGTGTACAAAGTTATTGAAAAGAATCTGAGCTTGATTTATTTGCTTTGTGTACTTAATAGTATTATACGCCTTATCATCTGAAGCCGAAACAGTGAAAAGTGTGTACTGTGTGTAATGATTTAATTTTCTTTCAAAAAAAGAAAAGAATTCACTTGGATTACACATATTGAATATCTCAGGCTTTCTCTGCATCTGTTCAAAGTAAGAGCAAAGTTTTATGCCCCTTTTCTTCCTCATTTGCTGTTGTCATACTAACCAAACAAATGTAAATAAGATTGTGTTCTCCTACATTTTACTTACGTTGTTTCCGTAGCAGTAGTGTTGCTATTTAATTCTAAGCTCATTACAAAGTTTGCGCTTTACCCTTTCTGTTGATATATAACAGTTGTTTGTTAGGTTTACATTAGGTGACCTAAAATAAAATGTAAAAAGTGTGAAAATCACACGTCTGCAACGGTTGTAAGCACATGCAGTGCACGCGAATGCAGGGAAGCGACGTTGCTCTCTGCCGCGCCCGTCTTGAAAGTATTCAGTAAACACTTGTAAGTGTGTCTTTCCTGAAGCACCTTGCTCTTCTGTGAAAAACGAGGCAAACTGACAGTAGTTTAAAAAACAGATAATGTCTTTTCTCTCCTTCCCAGAAAGCAGTGCTATCACTCTGACAGTAGCGACCCTTGAGTTAGTGCAGACAGGCAGCATCAACATGGAACTCAGTCGGCCATGAGAGGCTTATCTAGTTACCTGTTAAGAAAAGAAAAAAAAAGAGATTGGGAGGGGGGGGAGGTGCTAGGGAAGAGGAGGAAAAGAAGAAAAGGGGGGGGGGGGGGAGAGGGGCATCCAGTATCACCTCACCTTCAATCTCCTCCAAGAAGAGTTCTCCATAGATCTGCCAGTACGCGCCTTTCGGGGCAGGTGGTACAGCAGTTTCCATGACAACTCTGTCTCCGGGTACAGAATGGCTTCCGAGGCGATAGCATAAGCCCCGATGAACACCATGAGAATGACCACAAACCACGCAAGGTCACGGATCTGTCACAACACAAAGGATCAAACGTGGTACCATCTGTCATCTTCAACCTTCACGTATGGAAGATCCCCCAGGGTCATGCTGTATTGCTGGAAATGGCTAGGACTGTCCAGTGTTAAAATAAGCCACGAAACCATTTTCCTTTTTTTTTTTATACAAAAATACCTGTCACAGTAACATTACTAAACCTGCAAAATTGGTCTTATTCTATCATTGATAAATTCTCCATACTGTGCAGAGGCAAAATGATAGGAATATACAAGTGTTAAGAAACCACACAATATGTTTGATCTTTCGAAGTTATCTATCTATTCTCCTTGATTCATTCTTTAGTATAAGTAGCAGCAATAGTAAGTTATGCCCACCATCCTACTTTTAACCTCCTTTCCTACTATCTTTTCATTCTCTCCTCTCCTACCCCAAAATTTCATAGTACTAAAGAGAAGATAACTCCCGTCACACTTGCTCCTCATCTGCAGACCTGGGATGCCTCCAAGCTCAGCTAAGCTATTGCTCCCCATTCTATATTTGTAATGTCTGTCCCTTTTGTTTGTCTTGTCTATAGAAGGCAGGTGGGTTGAAATGTAGTGCTTTTAAATTGCAATTTATTCTATGACAGTATATTGTATCCTATTTTTTTTTCTCTTGGAGTTGATTTACACTACAACCCATGTTTTATGTAGATGTATCTGCATTAGAAATCTTATTCACACAAATCCACTTTGGTCTGTTTACCACCTGGAAAGGAGTGCACCAACACCGTTCTGACCCCTGAGATACTGATCCAACCAAGTTTGCAAGGAATGCTGTAAGCAGCTGTTTCAGGGAGAAATGAAGCAGATACCAGGGTGTTTCTTTAGAGGGATTTCCCACTTTTTTTTTTTTATTGCTATCTTCTGCCTACTTACAAAGCTGGTGCACTTTTTTTCAATTTTCATGCTGCACTGAACACACACACACTGACTGACTGACTGAAACCATTTACTGTCAGATTAACATAGTGTTGTACTGACTACACACACACACACACACACACACACACACACACACACACACACACACACATATATATATGAACATTTTTTTAACATAGGTTAGATCGTTATGCAGAGTGTCGATTTTTTTTTTTCATTATCATTTCGCTAGCACAAACATGAATAAGGAGTTTTGTCTCTTCATCAATTTACTTGGAAGCCAAATGCATCAAGTTATGTTCAACGCCAGCTGCTGCCCATGGGAAATTCAAACATTGTAGCGCTGACCGATTGAAAGGTGATCGCATCAAGCCACAAACTGAGCTAATTCAAGTCCAGTTTATTTCATCTTGATGTGTGTGTGTGTTCACTTTTGCTTAATTCAAGTCCCGTTTAGTTCATCAGGATATGCCTAGTGTAAATTTGAATTTGGCCAGTTGCAGCCAAGGGGTAAAGCACACACCACTTACCATTCTGCGAATCATGACCAGCTTAGGCCCTAGCTCTTTGTTGACGGAGAAGATGTGCAGGATGCGGAAGAAGAAGCTGATGAGGTTCAAGGCCAGAATGACCCGGGCGAACTGGAAGCAGGTGTTGTTGGGGATGAAGCGCAGAATCATGCCGATGGTGAAGAGGAAGATGGTGATGATGTCCAGCAGGTTCCACGAGTCAGTCAGGTAGGTGGTCACCTTGAGCGCAAGGAGCTGGCGTAGTTGGTCACCAGCTGAAACATATCACAGAGAAGTGTCACTTTCAGACACTGACTACAGGGACACTGTGGTAGTCTCCTTTCCACAGACGACAGCAGACCTGTTTACCCCAAATTCCTGTACCTGTAATATCTCGGACAAAAACCTGTAATTCAGGGAAATAAAAACATGTTATCTTCATAATCGCAATACTTTTGCAGCTTTCGAAGATTTCAAAGAGCCAGCTGTTGGCGTTTAAGACTGCTTCGTTGCCATCTTTGACAAGGTAAAACATGTAAGGC